>VDFB02076066.1:0-92635 GCA_007258455.2 Sequoia sempervirens
TAATTTGGACCTGTATCTGCAAGGAATTCTAAAAAATAATTCCTGCAACACATTTGAATGCTTGCACAATGAAGAAATTCGCTTGCACTCAACCTTTTGTGAGAGAAATGGACGCCTTTTGCATATTAATAAAGAATTTTGAGGGTTTAGGCGCCAACTGCAGGTAGAGACTTTGATCTGGAAAGAATTCATCTGATTGGACCCCACTTCGTTCAACAGAAACTGACTTGGAGTTTTAAAATATTAAAATATTCAACTTCACTCATCATGCAAATTTGCAATTGAGTCTCAAAAAGGGGATAATATTAAAATATTGAGGAAAATCGCCCCATTAAAGCTGGCATGCTGAAACTGACAATTTAATATTATTTAATTGAGTTAACTAAAATCTCTCCATCTGGGTTTGCTTAGAATATTTTATTGATTCTAAAAAGTCCAAACTTGACTCTCCAGGCATCCCCCTTCAAAAGTTGAGATTTTTAGCTAACTTCCTATTTTGTAGCTTATTGAAAATGTCACGGTTGCCTCTGTTGAACTCTGATTTCCGGGTGCCCAGTTGATGCTAGAGCTGAGCTAACACATCCACTGCGTAGCCAGAACTACTCTGATGAAATGTCTAGAGGGAGCTGCAAGTGTTAAAAACCACGTCTAGTGCCTCAAAATAAAAGCTGCCTTTTATTAAAATAATATACAGGCCACCAAACTTGGCCATTTCTCTATTTTGCCATTTCGCGCTTCAATCTGCCGCTGCCAGTGAATGACGACTCCCATCGATTGGATGTTGGATCCATCGCATAGCTAGAAGAATTCCGCAAACAACGACTGTATGTAAGGCATCTGAAAGTTGGATTAAAGGCCTCAAATGCAAGGGCGCCCCTAGCCTGCAGAGGTGCACTCACCATTTTGAGAATGATTTTGCAACTTGCAAATTTCATGCAAACGTTGTACTTTCACCCTTGACACCGGGAGCTGGATTGCTCCGATGCACGCGCGATTGATCTCATCGTGAAGCTAGAACAACTTAGAAGAGATGTTCCTGGAAGTGACGAAGTGAGAAAACTGCTTCTAAGACCTCCAATAGAAGGGCGCCTTTTTCAAGGGAGAATGTAATTTCCATACTTAAGCCATTTTTCTACCTGTTTTCATTCTTCAGTAATTTCCACTGATCCTTCACTCACGGGCGTTTGACAAAACCTACAGGTTGACGGCTGGATTAATTGAATAGCTAGGAGGATTCTGCACAGGTCTCCTGAAGATGACGGTTGCTAAAAACCTCATCTAGTTGACCAAAAGGCTAGGCACCCTTGGCCTATAGAGGTACAGTTTGATATTTTCACTTTTATTTTCCCTCCATTTTACGTGTGGGTTGGAACAACTGCCACAGTCACTCAACACATCTGACGATCTTGCGAACGAATGCATTGTGTAGCTAGTCTAAATCATAAAAGATCCCCCGAAAACAGAATCTGCAAATTTATTCATCTGACATGTCTAATTCAAGGGCGCCCTTGGGCTACAGGGGCACAGAAACTGCAAATTTGACTCTCTGTGATGTGTAAACTCTCCACAACTTCTGCTTCCGCCTTCGATTGTCAAAGTTCTGCAAGTCGGATGGACTCGCTTGATTGCTTGTCGGAAAACTGATTGAAAACCGGAGAGAATGAATGTATTTGCAACCAGAAACAATTAAATCTGAGCCTCCAAATTGAAGGGCGCCCCTGAGCTACAGGGGCGCAGATTTGCTCTGTACTTCATGTTTTCCTCTATTTCACACTTTGTGAACCCCGTGTTGGCTGCTGAGTTGACCACATAGAAGCATTACTACTGCTGAAGCATGTGTGTGATTGTATTTCACCATTTTTACGTGTACGGACACTATAAGGTTGATTTGCACATTGATTGCGCAAGCGCCTCCCAAGTTACAAAGTGAAGTGTTTCCAGACTCAAGAATATTTTTTGCACTTTTCACCATTTGAAAATCCCCTCTGTCGTGAAACATCTTTTTCAGCATCTTTCTTGATAGAATGTTCTGCTTTGAGTTTCAGGCTTAGATGTTGACACCTGGTACTAGCCAACTGCCATTGACGACTATTGGCGTAACAAGTAACACCTCTAGAGTAGAAGTTGTTAAGAACAGCCTATGTACACTACGCAATGAGTGCTCTTCAAATTAGGAGGGGAAGCTCCCTCGTTGTGCTTTGACAAAAATACTTGCAAAGGAAAATAAGCTAAACTACATCCTATCTTTTTGTTTCAGCTGTAGAGGCACAAGGCTTTCTTGAAAGAACCTATACGTTGCAACTAAGTTTTTCTGGTTTTGCAGATCTACTAACTACAACTAAATTTAATCTATCCAATCTCCTCAGGAAAACAGAGCAAGAGGAAACGGAGCAAGGTTTGACTATCGGACGATAAACGAGTTTAGATTCTCTACTTGGAGGCAAGGTGGCGCAACTATCATCTCAATCTAAACAAGCTTATTGGGCACAAAACAGATTTAAGAATTTACCAAGACAATCTTATGAAACCCTATGTGGCATAACACTTGATCAAAATAGTAAAGTCTTTCACAAAACAGCTTTTATCATCACAATCTCGCAAAACCCTATGTGGCATAACCCTTGATTATAATGATAAAGATTCACAAAACAGATTTATCACTGTAATTTCTCGAAACCCTATGTGGCATAACGATTGATCACAATGGTAAAGATACACAAAACAGCTTTATCATCACAATCTCTTGGAACCCTATGTGGCATAACAATTGATCACAATGGTAAAGATGTTCAAAACAGATTTATCTAAACTATGGAAAGAATCCACCATTACAATCTCTTGAAACCCTATGTGGCATAACAATTAATCGTAATAGCGAAGACCTGCGTAGACAAATACCAAAAGAGCAATATTGAGGGCCAAGGTAAGTATGACATTTCTCTCTCAAGCAAAGTTATTTACAAATGAGCAAAAGCTCTTATTTATATACATCAAGGTGTGGGGAACCCTAAAATCACCTTGAGTCATCTCTGATTCTTGCAATGCAAGTTATCGCCAAACCCTAATTAGTAAACTACTCTGATCCAAACTGGAAAACTACCATCGGAGTTAACGAGAAAAACATCTAATCAAAATGGACATTTGTCGCGAGCATGCCGCGTCCTTATTAGCGAGTTAGCGGAAGACTACCATCGATTAGCGAAAAACCACAAAGAAACTCCAAGTGTGAAAAGTGAATCTCGGAATGAATATGCATGTGATGACAACATCGAGAGTTAACTTGAAAGGGTAACACCAAGTTCAACTCGTGTGTGTAATGTCTATCCTGAGAGGTGGGAACTGAAGTTTACTATGTGTGATCTCGAGCAATCAATCCCTCAACGAGATTGTTAATTGTATCACTATCTGGAGCTATGAGACTCTGTCGAAGAATGCTATGTCGATGCAGCATGTCCTCACCAGCTGTAATCTGAGACTGAAGTTCTCCTCTGCTCCTCGTTGCTTCATCGAATAATGCTGACATGACTGTAAGCTGAGTAATCTTACAGCCAACGGTCTCCCCACTGAAAATGGTATGAATGAGTGCCTGAAGCTCTGACTAAACGTCGGTAAGCTCCACATAGGCACCACCCTCAATCTGGTAACAACACGGTAAGCGAGATACTAGAGTCCTCACAAACCGGAGAGCACTAGTGACTTGCTCTCTACTCTCAGCCAACTCTGACGCTAAAGTGTCTTCTATCTTTACCTTGAAAACCAATTGTGTCTTCCAAGAGTAGATAGCCTCTCTGTCCTCTGCATCTATGACTGTGTCATAAGCCACACTTAGGTGAGCAATCATAATCTCATCTCTGGGTTTGTTAATAGCCATATCCCGTTCCTCATCCTGAAGACGGAGACGGAGCTCTCGTGCATTGTACCGCAACTGATATAACTCTGTCAGCATAACAGGGCCTCTAGCAACGAACTCCTCCTCCCACTCATCCAAACGCTTGCCATATGCAACTAAGTGATTAAGTTGACTTTGATCTGTTGGAGACTGAAGCATCGGTGGGAGTGTGTTAACGGCCTCTGGTCTATGCACAAGGCTAGAAATGTACTGACGAAGCTGTCTGATTTCAGCCTTGAGGGCTGCCTTATCCTCTCCGTCCTTTAGTATTCTATCCCTGGCACTGTCTGTAGCAACTTGTAGAAGATCAACCTGAGTCTAGCGTGTGCTACAACCAAGGTTGACTGTGATAACCTCAAAATCCTGAGATTCCAACTCAGCCAAGTTCTTCCCCTATGGAGGTACGGCAGTCTCAATGACAATCTCCATATCAGTGTTTCTCTCTACATGAACCATGTTCTTGACTCTCTTATCTGGCGCATCCTGGTAAATGTCATCGAAATCGGAATGATTGAGAACATAAGATGGCTGCCTCCTCTTCCTTCAAAGGCCGATCCAAGGTGGTCTGGCTAATGCTACTAGAAAGTGCACTAGCGGCGGAGTGTGATGAGAGTGAGTGTGTAGAAGACCCTTTCACAGTGGAAGTCTAAATCCCAATTCAATGTGGTGGGGTGGTGGCTTGCTGGAATTGATATAGGGAGCAGGGGAATACGAGCCTCAAATGCTTGGCGACTCGAGCTGATCTCGCGAGCGGCTCTGTGACCAGGTATGCAGCCGGACCGTGTGTGTGTGTACTTGATGGCAAGCGCTTTGCCCTTTGAATTGTTTGGCGGCTTGTACTTTTTCTTGGGAGAGTTAGTCCTCTTCTTCTTGTTAAGGTTTTGGCCGAGGAAGGTAGCGAAGGATTCACCACCAGCGGCGGCTACGCTCACGAGAACACTTACCCTCCTTGTCTTCTTTAACGTGATATCTTACGTTACGAATAACTCTACGCCGAGCCTCTCTTTGACCGTTACTGTTAGCGTGCCAATCTCACTATTTGGCTTAGCGGTTGTGTATCGACACGCTCTCACGAAAGCGAGGAAGAACCTCTCCCCTCATCATCGATAAAACTCCCACATCTTAGGCAAAGAAAGCGAAATCTGTGAAGAAATGACCCATAAGCTGCGTCCTCACGAACATGAAGTCATCTGCGCAATTTACCCTGTAATCCTCCATAGAAGGCTGCATTGATATGTGCCCCAATGAGGCAAGGCGTATAATGACTGAAAGGTCATAGGCGATCTTCGACAAGGTACTTAGATGATATTTCTCAAGCTCTTGTCCTGCTGATCATAGCATCAATTTTGCGACTTGCACAATACATTCCAAAATTGAAAGGAAAGTTGAGAGATGAGTGCGTACTGCCCGGCGTGAAGGCGATGAACATCATGCATCTGTCTCAAGAACTCTTGAAAGACTGTCTTATCTGAAGGATAATGTGGAAGCATAGCTGGATTTCCTGTGAATCGGTATACTCGGATGTAGGTGTATGTCGGGAAGCCCGAATAAACCAATCTGCCCATCCATCCATGCAGCTGCCCTAGCAAGCTGAGAGATCTGAACATGCAATTCCGGTCCAAATTTCTCCTTTGTATATGGGTCAAAGCCTGCGTGAACCGCGGCGAAATGACGTTCAACTCTGGTGAACTCAAGCTGATCATAATACTGATAGACTTTCTGAACACTGAGAATGCCCACGATGTTTAGTCCTCGGAACTGACCCTGATAAGCGATCAAGTACACGAGATATGAACACATATGAAACTCATGAGCAACCATGAAACCGGTGATTTGCCTGTGGAGAATGTCACTGATGAAGGATGCCCAGTCATAATGCTCCTGCCCAGAAATGATGCGACCAATAATGTAATACATCCAAGGCTGGAAAACATTTGCATGTTCTTGACCTGAGACACGATTAAGGAGTGTGATTAGAATCGCATACTCATCCTTGTATTCACCGCGACCCACATTGTTTGGCAATCTGTTCTTTGCTTGTTTTAACCATCTTTCTGCCATCTTCTTCTGACATTTGTCACATCAGCATCAAATGCTTGTGCACACTGCTCCATAGAAACAACTAGGCTGTTATGGTGTTGAGGAATGCCAAAACTCCTCTCGATGTCTAGAGGTTTGAGACTACAAATGACTCGTCCGTCAACTGACGCTATCTCACGAGTAGTAGGATTGTAATGCTTAATGCAAGCCATCACAAACTCAACACAGTGAACGGAGATAGGTATGGAAGCGGCCTCTAGTAAGCCAGACTGCTCAATATTCTGAATGATTGAACTTCTGATTTTGACAGGATCTAGCACTGCTTCTGGCAACACTTTGTGAAGATCTGTCTCGACCAACCTAAGAAAGTCATGAGTAAGGACTGTTTTGGTCCTGTATTCGAGTTGAGTGAACTGCATTCTGAAAAATTAGCCTGTTGACTGTGAACTTGACTATGTTCTGACAAGATTTCTGGATACTAAAAATAGCCTGCGAGAGTTAAAAATAGCCTTTCGAAGAATTATTTTCAGCGAAAAATCCGAGATATGGGTTTTGTCCAGAAAAGGATTCTAAGACAACCCAGAACGTCAGATTTGCGAAAATTCAACTTCTACTCGATCATACAAAGATTTTCACTTGAGGAAATTAGTAACTCAAGAACGAACATTCTGAAGTTAAAAATTTGTGAAAAATCAAATGCACAAATTTAACTCGAGGAAATTATATGAGAATGATCCAGATACTGAGACTTGTAGAATTCGCCAATTTCAAGAACATGCACACTGTATTTTGAGAGAAATCTGATTTTGAAGGATGAAAAAGACGTTTTTATTTGTTCTTCTGTGAAAATCGCTCAAGATTTCTTGAAATTGCTGATAATTGTGAACTTTAATCTGCAAAAAGATATGTTAGGAAAAATCGCCTCTGATAACTGATGTAGATTTTGCCTTTGAACTGGAATAATTCGCCTTGTAATAGAAAACCACGAATTTTCCTCGCTTGAAATTTGCGCCTTTGAAGAAATTTGAATTCTCTTTGAAGAAAATACGAATTGAAAATGAATTTGAGGATTCGCCTTTTGATATGAAATTTGATAATTCGCCTTTTGATCTCTGAAGGATTTGCGAATTTCTATGAATGAATACGCCTTTAATATTTGAGGAATACGCCTTTGATCTGAAGGATTTGCGAATTGTTTTGAAGTTGCAAATGACTTTGAAGATGCGCGCCCTTATCTCTTCTGAAGAAATACGAATTTGCTTGAAGTTTGCTTTGAAAATTAATAAAATTCGATTTTCCCTTTGAAGATATGAATTTGCTTTGGAAATACGAATTTCTCTTAAGATTGGATTTTTCTCTTGAGAAATGCGAATTATTGAAAGCTCTGTGAATAACAATGAAGATGGCCCCATGTTAAATAAGAGAAAATTCGCACCAATTAGATAACTGTAAGAATTCAAAACCCTGACAAGAATAGAAGTCCTCTGATTGGTTGCCTTTCAGTTCGACTGCCACTAACTGGAAGTTCAAATTTGAAAATAATAATAAAATATTTATTATCATGCATTTAGCAAAGCGCCAAAAATAGAAAATCGCCATCTTATGCATATTTTGAACTTCAGTTGACAATTTTGTTGAAGCTTTAAGATTCATCGTCGAGCTCTACTGATTCTGAAAAGTCAACTCTTGAGCTCATAGGCGTCCATTTGCTCAAGATACTTCACTTTTTACTAACTCCCTATTTTATAGCTGACAGCACTGTTACGACTGGCCAACTTCGACACTGATTTCCGGATGACCGAGTGATGCTGAGACTGATCTGAAGAATTCATCGGAAAGCCTACTGAACAAGGAAGAAATGTCTGTGGGAGACATAAGCTGCAAAATCCATCGTTTAACCCCTTGAAAATTAAGTACGATTAAATTGGCACTACGGGTTCTAGACTAGCCATTTTTCCTAAACTTCCATTGACACTTCAAGCGGTGGCGGCGAATGTTGAACCACTATTTGATATGAAGCGAAGCTCCTTTGCATGGCTGGAGACACATTACGCATCAACGGTATGCCACGACACTTGAAAATTGTGTTAAGGGCCTCCAAGAAATGCAAAATACGGCTCTTAGTTTACCTTTGGTGTCATTTTGGCGAAGTGAACTTTCAAGTACCCTACTTGACCTACGATATAAATTTGGGATGACCGATTCGGGCACCATCTGTTTTTAGGACAGCGGAAAATTTACAAGAGGTCACGGAAGTGTGAAGCAAAAGCTGCTTCTAAGACCTCAAAAACTCCGGTCGTATTTTAATTAAGATTCACAGCTCGGACTTAAACTTCATTTTGGGATATCATCACTGCGGTATTACACCAAAGGCCCTTAGCGCCTGGCTGACGCGAAATCGAAGGCTAGCGGCTAGGCTGGTTGGAAAGATAAAATGATTAAATCAATGGCGAGTGAAGACTTGAACACGAGCGGGCTCATCGACCCAGGCCTAAGGCTAGGTGCCTGAATTTGTGGAAATACGAAAATCATTTACGGTGATTAGCAGGTGAAGTGCGTTGTAATTTAAAATTTTCCGCACGATCACAGGAACGTCGGATTGACAAGCAGGATGATGCATCGCGGAGCTAGGCTAGAGTAGTACTGATGTTAGGAAGACTCTGTCTGCATATTTTGCCATCTAGAGGGTCCTTTAAACCAGCGCCCCTGGGCTGTACTTGCACTGGGATCAAACGGAGAAGCTCAGAAACGTGAAAACTCCATTTTAAGCTGATCTTCAGACGACTGCCGCCGGAACTCTGAGACTCGGATGACTGCGTTTGATATCTCGTTGGCTAAGCAGACTAGTTGTGAACGGATTGACTGTATCCAGTATCGAAAATGCCAAGATTTATCCCCTCCTTAAGATGGGCGCCCTCAGGCTAGAGGTGCGCTTTTGCCTGAAAATGACAAAATTCTCACATCTGGAACTTTAGAAATTTCAACTTCTGTCGCGATTTGCCGGAGCTGTGGATCTCGGAAAGCTTTGCTGGATAACTCAACGGATAGCCAGACTGATTCTGAAGAGATTCACTGGATGCTTGAACATTTTCCTCAAGATCTTGACCTTCAGCACGCTGGGCGCCCCTGGGCTATAGTTGCGCTTTTATGCTTTTCCTTGAGAAATCTCCATGATTTGATCACTGAAAACTCTGTTTCGATCACTAAAATGATCGTATGCAACATGAAATGTCGTTGTAAGATGTCCCTCCATCATGAAACGCTCCATTCTGAGTCTCTGCTTCAGGTTTTAATCAATGTAACTGACTTTGACTGACAAACTATTGACAAAAACTCCATGCTTGATATTGCCCAAAACTGTGTTTCACATCATTTTAGCAAGATTTAGACTTTTAAATGCAAAATGCCTTGATGAAGCAAAAAATTTGGTTTGGGTACAACAACGACCTCGAAGGTCCTAGCTTTTCTCCAAAAAAAGTGAAAAGTACAAACCAGGCTTAAACTGACTTTTAACTGAAACTGACTTCACCATTGTGATCGTGATGTGAAATATATGTGAAATAAACCAATCAAAATTAATTTCAGCCAATTCTGACAAGTTTCTATTTTTAGGGTTTTTGACCCAAAAACAAGGGTCCAAAAAACCCTAATTTTCAATTTTTTCAAATTTTACCAATATCTCCTTGGCATCAAACTAACTCAAATTCCATACTTGATTTGTCCAAAAACTATATTTTGACATCATTTTAACAAAAGGTTTAGACCATTTTAAGCAAAATGCCTTAAAGAAGCAAAAAATTTGGTTTGGGTACAACACCATGCAATCAAGAAACAACGGTTCTTCTAACTAGTCAAGGCATGGTATATCCTAGATGTCTCACCTCTTGTATGGGTTTCCCTTGGTGTTGTGAGTGTCATTGACCATGTTTAGGGAGTGGACTTGAGGTAAATGATTCTTTCATCCCACCCTTGAGTTGTGTTCACAAGTGAACACAACCATCGGTTAGGACCCATTGCTATGATATAGCTTCATTCTTGTACGTTCATCATGGTGACTTTATCACTCCACTTGTGCCACCTTGCTTGGAGCAATGGTGATGTCTTTGGTGTTGTCATCGTATTGCATGTCGTTGTGCTATAGTCGTATCTTTGGTGTTGTCATTGTCTTGTGTGCCATTGGTGTTTCCATTATCTTGTGTGTGGTTGTCGCATTAGTGTGCAATGTGATATGTGAATGTCGTATCTTGTTTGCTATAGTCATTCTTGTGTTGTTCTTTCCAAAAAGAAAACTACTTGGTTAATGTCCTAGTTGTGAAACTTGGGGCATTACAACAGCTATTGAGAGTGACCAAATATGTCAATCTGTTGGCGTTTCAATTCCCACCTCTGGAATGCAGATTAGAAATGGACAGCTATGCACAGTTAAATAGCTCTTCAAATTAGGAGCGGAAGCTCCCTCTTCGCTAATGATGCTTAAAAAGAATACTATACTACTGCCAATCTTCTTATTCTCAGCTAAGAGCACAAGGTTATAAAAATCTTTGCGTCGTAGCTGAGGTTTTCTCTTTTCCAAAACTTCAAACTACAACTAGGCCTAAACTATAGATGCTTCTGACAACTCAAGTAAACTCAGAGCTTGAGATTCAGACGTAAACGAGGAATGATTTGATTAACACAGAAGCTTAAATAAACTTACTTCCAGATCACACCTGAAGACTCATTGTACTTATAAGATGCAAGCTGAAATAAAGATTATACAAGCAAAACACATAAGACAAGAAACTGAAAGAGATCAAGAGAGTAAATCAGAGCAAAGAAGGCATAAGTTTTCACTTTTCTCAGTTTCTAATAGCAGTTACACTTCTGGGACAGCCGATTGTAGCAAAGACAGGCTTACAATGTGCAATCAAACACCAGATTACACTTGGCACAAGTTGAATGGTAACTGAACAACAATTTGCAGCAAGACAGGCTTACAAATTAGCTCTTACAATAACAATTCTCTAAAAATAATGGGCAAGGCTTCCATTATTTATACAGAAACAAGGAGTAGGTAACCATAAATCTCCTTGCTTTAAGCTGACTAGACTTGCCAACATGCAAGATTTATTTCTAAATCTAACACAAGGCAACTAACTAACCACCTACTAAAATCAGTTAATTGATTTAAAAGTAGAGAAAGTTCCAACTATACATTTCATTTTTCTATTTCACAAAGAATAGATAAGCATGAAACAAGAATAACAAGTTAAACTCGGAAAAGGCACCGAGTTAACTGTTGCTTTTAGTTCTATTCTTGGAAATCTTTGCTGCCCCAAAAAAGTTACTGATTTCTCTCCAAAAAGCAGATTCGTAGAAAAAAGATGAGGTCTGGGTTTGGTAGGCAATCATGTTCTAAAGAGACCCAGTTCATTAGATTTTGAAAAAGTTGAGGGCTTCTTGCAAAAGTGTCGAAAAAGCAAATTTTTGGAAATATAAAATTTCCCAATCTTCAAGAGGAGCAAAAAGTAGATGGACCCAGATCAACGAAAACTGAAAAAGTTGACCATCTATTTTTGAAATGCAATGCCCTAGAAGATCAGACCATGAAAAGCACGCCTCTATGCTTCCCAATCCCGAATCCACGAAGAACACTAGCGAACGATCACACTTGTACGATAAATTTAAAACTTTACAATTCATACATAAAAGTAAGAACAATATCATTTTGATTAAAAAAATTTCTTTTCAAAACATAAATAAGAAACATCTTTTGCATCTTTAAACTATTTCATTCCAAATGAAATTACAAAACATGAAGAGAAATATACATACATAGCCCGTAGGCTTTTGACACCAATAGAAGTAAGAAGGTCCAGGAGTTCGTCCTGTCAAGTCTTGGATCATCCGTCGGGTGTTCGTGGAGGAGAAACATCACTCGAGCGTTTTTCCGCCAACCACGGACTTATAATGCGGTCCCCCGCACGATCATTTTGCAATGAACGGCCCTCCCTTCGAAGAAGAGATTGGTTGGGTAACCTTTAATGACTACCAACTGGACATAGTGCTGTGATTCTACAAAACTAGCTTTCGTGCTATCGGCAAATCACAAACTAGGTTGTATTTCGGAATCACGGTGAACTGACAGTGTAGTACAACAACTAAATGGTTCCTTACACTACTTTGGCCAAAGTGTTTACGTTCAACGAAGAACATAGGTCATATGTCACATTCACTAGCCAGGTTCAACTTGACTTAAGGCTATCTTAATTCTACGCGTAGGTTGGTCTATCGGGGTAGTCCGTACCCTAGACTTCCTACAACATCTTACTACTGGAATGATGAATCTATTAAACAAGATACTACAACTGACGCCCTAATTCAGGATATACACATCCTAGGGATACAATAACTTGACTAAGTTGTTTGTATCTAGTTGTAGTATATAACTTGCAAATATTCTCGATTCAATCCTAGTAACTATTATCTATACACAAGCATATGCTCCTTATATAGAGCCATTAAATACTACGCAGATTGCTTTCCATTAAGTAATGTAAACCGTACACCAATGACAACAAAAAGCCATGAAAAGACTACATACATGATACTTTTTATATCACAACTTATCACATGTTTAAGAAACTGTTATTCTTTTTAATTCAATCCTAAGTCTACCAGACAATCAAACTCTTTGTCATGTCCCCGACATTGTGACATTTAGATAATAAAGAAGCATAATTAAAAATATTTAACCATTTGATATTACCTAATTATAATTGTCCAAAACAATATTATAATAAATAACATTATGATATAATAGATATTAAAGTATATAAAATTAATATAAAATATAAACATGAGATAATATTATAATAAATATAAGTATTAAAACAATACAAATAATTGACATTATTAAACTATGAAATATTAACAAATAAAATAAATATCATAAATAAATAAATAAAAATAATTGTCATTTTTATTATCAAGATAATATTAAATTAAAAGCATAATATCAAAATATTACTTTGATAATATATATTTATCAACATAAGCTTTGAGTAAAACTTTTTGATTATACATCATATTACTAAGAATAAACTAGTAAATAAAATAATCATAACAAATATTAGAAAACATATAAAACAGTAAAACAAATTATGCAGCAATAAGGAAGCGCTGCATTATAAAAGCAGCGATTGGAATAGACGTGTCTCAAGAAAAAGTTTTGACCTTTGAAGTGTCTTTTCCTCCAAGAAAGGCTCGATATTTAATATAGACTGTTTTCCTTTTCCAAAAAACGTATCCCATTCTTTCCATCTTTCATCTATTTAATTCGCACCACTCTCAATCGTAATTTGCTATCTTATATGCTTATATTTACACTCCTTCTATACTGCTGTGTATTCTTTATTTCAATTCTTTCTTTACCATCTGTATTCTTTTATTATTTATTTGACTGTATGTATCAAGCATTGGACAAAGATCAAGGAGAAAATTAGGGAACAAGGATATGGAAAGAAGGGAAGAAAAGAATGAAAGAATCATCGTGAGGAATCAATGTACTGCTCAGTCAGAAACCTGGTAAGGCAGTGAGCAGCAGGTCTAATGTTATTATAAGTTTAGATACATATATATGTTATATATATATGTATGTATGTATGTATGTATGTATGTATTTATGTATGTATATGTATATGTATAATATATATAATATTATTTACAATAATGATATTCGTTAGAAATAATGATTGTATGCATATTTAATTATAGTATATACATATTCATATAGAGATCATGTTATATATATTTTATAAATTGAAGTCAATTAGAAATGACGATATATACATACACATATATAATATAGATTATTTATGATTATCTTATAACAATTATTGAGCCTTATATGTAATAATGACTCTCTTCATTCACTATGATGATAAATGGTATAATAGAATTCCATCCATGGGATCATGAAAGATATTAATATCTACCCTAATGTACTTATGAGATATATTATAGAAGAATCTCTCATAGTGAAGAAACTAATTAATCCTTTGATAAGAATGAAATATTTATATCATCTTTGATCCTATTAGATGTTATTACTGAAATTTATTGATCTCCGACATTTCTAATGTCTCTTTGAGAAACACTTTGAATGCAAGATTCGGGTTTAAGTGCTCCCACTAGAAAGGGGTCATTACATCTTTTCCTTTCCAGCCATGACTATAATTCAGAGACCTATCAGATTACTCTGGAATATTAGAAAAATATGTAAAGTAAGAATTTAGCATGCCTGATTTAGCTTTCCAGAAGTTTGGAAGGTAGCTCCTTCACTTGCCTTCACTCAGATGGCTTTCAGCTTGATTCTTGAAACAAATACCCAACACAGCAAACTAGCAATTCCTGATTACTCCTCTCTTATTCAGAGATTACTTCAAACTAGCAATTTCAAACTACTGCTCTCTTGTTCAGAGATTACTTCACATTAACAGAATAAACTTAACAATTTCCTTACTAAGGCGAACTCACTCTTTAGCTACAAAATGCTCAAGGAAAACTTGATTGTAAATTCGTAAGAATATGAGTGCCAAACGCAGGTATTTATAGGTTTGATTTTAAAACTGACTTCCTTCTTCTATGGCGCCAGAACTGCCAGCAAGCTGAGGAATGTTTCAAACTAGAAACGTGTTGCATTAAGGTGAGGGTTTCGACCTCCATTTTTGACAGCAATGGTGTTTGTTTCAATGCGAAATTGTTCAGTTCGTTAAAAACGCGACAACACTTATTCTGGTGCGTTTTTGCTGCTGGGTTAGATGACAGGTTTTCATTTAAGACTTTTTCCTTGCTCTAATGGCGTCCACCTCCATCTTTTGCTAAGTATGAATCCGTTTGACAGATTCCAAACGTCTGCCCTAACCGCGCGAATCTCCTGCGCGTTTTTCTATTTTCATTCGCCATTTTTTAACGGCTGTGTTCTTTATTTCAAATTTTGCTCAATAATGTTTAATAAATTTCAATACAAATGTGACGCATTTGCTGAAGGCTCAGAATTGGAGTTTAAAAATTCAACGCAATGAAGTCTCCTTAGAGAAATTCGCGATTTGGAGTATTCTTAGAGAAATTCGCGATTTTTATTCTCTTCTATGATTTACATTCTTATTTTATAAAAATGTTTAAAATGTTTAGTTTACATTTCATTTGATTTGTAAATTCTTTTATTTAAATATATTTTATATATTCTATTAAAATATTTATATAATATAGTTTTTGTATAATTATTTAAATTATTAATTTAAATAATATCGTATACATTTTTAAACTATATTATATTGATATTTTAATATAATATTAAATATATAAAAATACTTATCTTTATACCTATACATATATATTCATTTACATTATACGTTTATATACTGTGCCTCAATCAATACTTATATGAAAACATGTAAATGTATATATATGTATTTGTATAAATTCAGAGGCAAGATATCGTTACTATATATAACTCATTCATCACGTTAGCTGTGGGTATGTATACTTGTATATATATTTATATATATACTATATGTATAAGTATCCTTAAATACATTTATATTGACACACACGTATGGCATATCCATCTGCTTAATACGTTTGTATCGACATGAATGTACTTATGGGTACTTGTACATATCGTATTCGTATGTATATATGTACAAATACACATATCCACCTCTAACCAGAACTTATTACTTATAAGGTTATACTGGCAAGCATCACTTGTTTACACATTCAGAAGAAGACACGACTCCTAATGATACTAGACAAGCCTACGGATGACTTACCTTTAACCAGAACAATGACTTAGCTTACTCAGTTCTATGGTTTGTGTGTGTATGTCCAGTTGGTATCCATTACTGTTTACCCGACCAAGTTCTTCCCTGAGTGATATCTCTCCTCTGTCTCGAGGTACGAACCTGTTTCCTGCAAATCATGACATGGTAACGGAAGTCATTTGCTCAAGACCAAAGTAATATACATTAAGCATTGTAGAAAGTTAGAACAACATTATTTCATAACTCAATATGCTAATTTCATTCAAGATTTACATCAAAAGAAGCATCAGATAATGAGACAATCATTTAGGACACATCCAATTGATTACAAGAACAATTCAATTTATTCATCAGAAAGACTCAACATTTACAATATACATCCTATGCAATAGTAGCTATACAATCGGGGTGTAACAACTACAAAAGCACTTTGTTTGAGCCTCCAAATCTTTATGACAAGAAAATGATATTTTTCTTCCTCTAGACACCAACCTGCAAAATATGAAGAATGAATGCCAATAGCCTTCTTAAATAGAGTTTGAAGACGAAAAATCGCTTTCTTCGCAAAGCCCTAAAATTTTGAAGTCTATCCATGAAGATAGAAGCTTTGTATGCAAAAATCTGAGTCCATTTGCAACGTGCAACGAATGAATTCCTCCTTTATAGCTGCAAAAAGCACACACATGAAGACACGTTTTTGAACAACGAACAATAGAAGCCGAAAAATGACTAAGGCATCAAATACTAGGCGCCCTAACTGGACAAGGGTGCCTAGACATCCTAGAGTTGCCATTTTCTTTGCTTTTTTAACTTTTGCTTCCGGCGAGGCCTGCCTCCGACTTTGACGAGCCGGTATTGCCAACTAATAAAATCTGTTTGATCATGGAAAATACCTATTTAATCAATGTCGAAGTAATCTATAGCCTCCATACCAGCGTCCGACATCATCTGATTGAGTTTGTGAACTCTCGAAACTGCCAATGGAGACTGAGTGTAAAGGAGGCGTGCCAAGGTCAAGAAATTTCTAAGGCATCAAAGTCGAGGCGCTCCTGGCTGACAGGGGCGCCTAGCATCCCATGCCTTAGCCAAATTTCAATGATTTTCAATTTTTTTACTTTTTCATTTCCTGTGTTTCCGCCAGAAGCCAATGACCCCAGATTGGGCGTCATTTCCCACCAGTCAATGAATAAGAGAGACTAAAAGGCAGTTAATCAAGCAAGCTTGATCATAACTGAGATGAATTATACCCTTGTGCCAACCCCTGACACTAAATCTGGCTGATTTTCTAAGAACCAGAACCAGGTTGATGGAGGAGTTTGATGAATTTTCGGACAGGGCGAAAAATAAAGGCATCAAAAGCTACGCACCTCTCCTTGACAGGGGCACCTAAGCTTCCATGCCTTAGTTTAAAATTGATGATTTTCATTTTTTCTTTGATTTTCTTCATTTTTTCGCAAAATGCCACCATTCGATCTGCATTTTCCATTGTCTGACAAATCCTCGGCATTGGATGATGAATCAACTGAGGAGCCTGAACATAACTGAGATGATCTCTTGCTTTTCCCAGCCCGGGAAACTACTTTGGACTGTTTCTCTGTGTAACTAAATTTGGCTGATGGGGAAAATTGCACATTTTTTGAAAAGAGGGAAATATTGACTAAGGCATGAGACCCCAAGCGCCCTTCCTAGACAGGGGTGCCTAGGTATGCCAGCGTTAGAAATTTTTTCACAAATTTGACCATTTTCAGATTCACCTCCGTTTTGCGTGAACTTCACCTTTCCTTGAGACTTTGAATCTGATACTTGCTAGCAAATAATCCTCCATTGATGACCTTGGAGCTCATGCTTTGCCTTTTGAAAAAGCAAAATAAACCCACCAAAGAAATCCTGACATTTTGACGATTCTAACCAGACCAACCTGATTGGGAAGTATTTTTGACCAATCAGAATCAGTTAGAGCCCTCCAAACAAAGATTCTATTTTTAGAAAGTTTTGTCAGCATCCATTTGACAACAAACCCAAAAAACCCCGAATCAAGTCTATTTTTAGAAACTTCGACTTTTGATGAAAATTTTTACACTTTGACCACTCTTTGCAAAATGCCTTAATGAAGCAAACTTTTTTGATTGGGCACAGCACAATGATAAAGAAATTACGAACAACAGGCAACATTTATACATTTTTAAAGACTTCATGTCAAAAAAGAAGATGGACCTCACCAGTACCATTTGATTTTTATATCCCGCCTATCTCTTTCCTGTTATTTTTGTCCACACTTTTGTTTATCATATGATGACATGGTGTGCTCCATTTGAATTATTATAATGAGTGCAACGACTTGTGATGAAATAGTGACTAATATATACAATTATTGTGATGCATGAATAAGGTATGGCTGCATGATAAGGCAACAAACACTGGATTTTTAATGAAAAAGGAATCCACCCTCATACTTGTTTACTGTCTTTGTTTTTATGTTTGCAACAATGATACATGATGTCCAATGTCTTCATAACCTATCTCTTGTAAAATTGAATGGAACTATTTTGAAACACCATCTTGAATAGTAATAACCCATAGGCATAATCAATGAGTCCTTGTGTTTGGGGAACTACATGAAATCTGTCTGTATGTAGGTAGGGAAGATAAAACTATTCATGTGTTCCATGACAAGGGATGTGTCACACAGTGAGGATAAAGCTGTCTAGTGAAATAACATATCAACCTAGTATAGTAGGAAGTAACCATTAATTAAAAGAGATCTGAAAAATTTGGGTATCTTGTTCAACTACATCCCCAATGCAAAATTTACAAGAAAGCCTACATTTATTTGAGAAGAGATAAAGCGTTAGTCTCCAATGTGTACGCAATGTATTTAACAGGCCATGCCCCATACCATGAACATTGCACAACAAAATCATGATATCAATTACAGTAGTAGCATTTGATGTTGCTATATCTCGATTAGGCTTCAAGTGAATGCAAAGACAGCCTATGATTGCATCAGCAACATGAATGCATTACTACTACATATGTTAATGTTAGACCTCAACAACTTAGTGCCACAAGTCAACATGAATGCATTAGTACTACATATGTTAATGTTAGAACTTCTTGTACCCAAAACCAAAATTTTTGCTTCATCAAGGCATTTTGTTTAAAAGAGTCTAAATCTTGCTAAAATGATGTCAAGTACAGTTTTTGGGCAATATCAAGCATGGAGTTTTGTCAATAGTTTGTCAGTCAAAGGCAGTTTCATTGATCAGAACCTGAATCAGGGGCTCAGAACGTAGCATTTCACGTTGCACATGGTCATTTCAGTGGTCAAGACGGAGTTTTTAGTGATTAAATTATGAGCATTTCTCAGAGAAAAGCAAGAAAGCACAACTATAGCCCAGGGGCGCCCTTCTCTTTGAAGGTCAAGATCTTGTTGAAAATGCTCATAAATACAGTTAATCTCTTCAGAATTGGTCTACCTATCCGATGAGCTATCTAGCGAGCCTATCTGAGACTCGTAACTCCGGCAACTGGCGACAGAAGTTGAAATTTCCAAAGTTCTACATTGCAGAAACTTGTCCTTTTCCAGCAAAAGCGCGCCTGTAGCTTGAGGGCGCCCTTCTTAAAGGAGGTTTGGATTTTGGTTTTTCTGATGACTAATGCAGTCAATCTCTTCACGACTAGTCTGCTCGTCCAACAAGCTATCAAATGCAGTCATCCGAGTCCTAGAGCTTCGGCAGCCGACGTCTGAAGATGAGCTTATAATGGAGATTTCACATCTTTGAGCTTCTTCGTTGTGTTTCCAACGCAACTATAGCTTAGGGGCGCTGGTCAAAATGACCCTTAAGATGGTCCAGTTTGCTGACGAGGTCTTCCTGACATCAGTACTACTCTAGTCCAGCTTCGCATTGCACCAAGTTGCTTGTTAATCCGACGTTCCAGGTGATTGTGGCAGAGGTTCTACCAAGCGCGTAATTTCACGGGCGGACTGACATAAAATTTTCATTGTATTTCTACAGTCCAGAGGCGCCTAGCCTTTAGGCCTGTCAAATGAGGTCGTTCGCGTTCGAAGTCTTCACGAGACTTGAGCATAATTACTTTATCTATTCAGAAAGCCCAGCCATCAGCTTCCGGGATTTGGCAGACGCTCGTACGTGCGAGGTCTTTGACGAAGTGTTGAAAAGTGAAGACATCCGGAAAATGGCTAAGTATGGAGTGTATATTTTAAATAAAATACGCACTTGCATTTTTGAGGTCTTAGAAGCAGTTTTCTTGCTTCGTCACCTCTAGAGATGTCTCTTGTAAGTCCTTCCGGCTATGCGTTGAGCTAGACAGTGCTCGAATCGGGTTATTCCAGCTCTCGGTATCGAAGGACAAAGTAGGGTACTTGGATGAAAGTTCAACTTTGGTCAAAATGGTGTTAGTGCAACTGTAGCTCAGGGGCGCTTTTACTTTTCAGGCCCTTAATGCACTTTTCAGATGCCGTGCGTATATCCGTTGGATGCAAAATGCTTCTAGTCACGCAGTGAACTTGGTTTCCTGTCAGCAGGGTTCGCCGTTCGCTGTCAGCAGCTGTTTGAAGTATCAGATGGCAGTTTAGGAAAATGGTTCAAGTCTGGCACCTGTAAATGAATTTAATCAAGGGCGCCTAATTTTTTGAGGTGTTAAATGATGGATTTTGCAGTGATAACTCCCAGCAGACATTTCTTCTTTGCTCAGCAGGCTTCGCATTCAATTCATCAGCTCGGTCTCAGCATCATCCGGTCACCCGGAAATCAGTGTCGAAGATGGCCAGTCGTAACTGTCGTTAGCTATAAAATAGGAAGTTAATAAAAAGTGCAATATCTTGAGCAAATGGACGCCTATGAGCTCAAATAATGATTTTTTGAAATCAGTGAAGTTCGCCGGTGAATCTCAAAGCTTCATTCGGTTTGTCAACTAAAGTTAAATAATATTTAATATTTATTTTGCATATTTTGGCATTAAAATGGCGAATTTCTAAATTTGATGCCTTTGCAAATTGCATAATGAATATTAATTTATTATTATTTATTTCCGGACTCAGTGTCAGTGGCCGTGAAACTGAAAGGGGTCCAATTAGAAGCCTTCTATTTTCAGCTGAGGTTTTAAATCTTGTAGTCAACAAGTTGGTGCGAATTTCTTCTTATTTAAACATGGCGCCATCTTCATTTATTATTCACAAAGCTAAAGAGAAATTCGTTTTTCTTAAGAGAAATTCATATCTTCAAGGCAAAATTCGTTTTTCTTCAAGGCAAAGGCGTGTTTTTCAAGAAAAATTCATATTTCTTCAAAGCAAAGACGTATCTTCAAGGCAAATTCTTAATTCTCAAGTAAAGGCGAATTTTAGCAAGCAAAGGCGAATTCTTTATCTATTTGCAAAGGCGATTTCTCCAATCACATTCTTTTGCAGGTTAAAAGTTCACTTTTTCAGCAATTTGAAGAATTCAAAGGCGATTTTCATTGAAGAAGAGCATACAAAAAACGTCTTTTCCCTCCTTGATTCTCAAATTTCTCTCAGATTTCAATTCGCATGTTCCTGAAATTGGCAAAATTCGACAAGTCTCAACATCTGGATCATTTCTATATAGCTTCCTCGAATTAAAATCGTGCGTTTGATTTTTCAAGAATTTTTAACTCCAGAGCATTCGTTCTCGAGTTTCTAATTTTCTCAACTGAAAACTTTTGCATGGTCGAGTAGAAGTTAGATTTTCACATTTCTAACATTCTGGGTTGTCTTAGAATCTTTTTCTAGACAAAACCCATATCTCAGATTTTTCGCCGAAAATAACTCTTCAAAAGGCTATTTTTAGCCTCAGCAGGGTTATTTTTAGCTTTCTAGAAATCTTGTCAAAATATAGCCATGTTCACAGTCAACAGGCGAGTTTTTCAAAGTGCAGTTCACGTAGACTGAATTTAAGACCAAATCGGTCTTAATTTGTGATTTCATCAGAAAAGTTGAGACCGATTTGTATCAAGTGCTTTCAGAGGGTTTATACCATTGGAATTTTGCGTGTGTAGCAAGTTCATTTGCATTTCTCACAAATAGAGTGTGCGTAGTCAAATCTCGCAGTTTTGTCATGCAAAAGCGTTAAGAGACATCAAGCTGCAGAAGAGATAGTGGCCATCACTTCAGTTACAGAGCCGCCAAAGTTACCAGTTAGTGACATGCTAGTTTGAGTGAACAAAGATTGCCAAGATTGCTCAAGTTGCTGACATTCAGATACTGATGCAGTTGATAGCCTCGTTGAGGGATTGATTGTTCGAGATCATGATCAGTAGACTTCAGTTCCCACCTCTCAGAATAAACTTTATACATAGGAGTTAACTTGGCGTTACCCTTTCAAGTTAACTCGTTGTTTCATCACATGCATATCTATTCTGAGATCAGCTTTATTTACTTGGAGTTTTATTTAGGGTTTTACGTTAACTGATGGTAGTGTTCCAGTTAACATGCTTTCAATAAGGACGTGCATGCTTGCACAATTGTCCATTTTTAGATTAGATGTTTCGGTTAACTGATGGTAGTTTTCCATTAAGCGTATAGTTTACTTTATTAGGGCTTAGCAATAAATCTTGCATGCATTGCAAGGCTGTAGTTGACTCAAAGGTGATTTTAGGGTTCCCTACACCTTTTCGATGTCTATAAATAAGAGTTTTTTGCTCATTTGTACATAACTTTTGCACGAGAGAGAAATATATGCTGTGCCTACCTTGCCCTCAATATTGCTCTTTTTGTATCTGTTCATGCGTTTTTGCTGTTATAATGAATTGTTATGCCACATAGGGTTTCATGCAATTATAATGGTGAATTCTTTCCTTAGTTAGATCAAATCTGTTTTGTGTTCAATAAACTTGTTCAGATTGAGATGATAGTTGTGCCACCTTGCCTTCAAGTAGAGAATCTGCACTTGGTTATCGTGTGTTGTTGTGAACAATAAACTTATTCGGATTGAGCTGATAGTCGTGCCACCTTGCCTTGAAGTTGAGAATCCGTACTTAAGTTTATCGTGTGATGTTGTTTCCAATAAACTTGTCTAGATTGAGCTAATAGATGTGCCACCTTGCCTTCAAGTTGAGAATCTACACTTGTTTATCGTCAGATAGTCAACCTTGCTCCATTTCCTCATGCTCTGTTTTCTTGAGGAAACTGGATTGATTTAAAGTAGATAGCTTAGTTGTAGTTAATGATCTACGAAACCAAAAAATCTTTAGCTGCAACGTTCTTGGTTTTCTTAACCTTGTGCCTCTTCCAGCTGAGAACAAAAAGATAGGACTTAGATTCCTTTTCTTTTTCACGCATTCCAGCACTACGAGGGAGCTTCCCCTCCTAATTTGAAAAGCACTCATTACGCAGTGTGCATAGCTGTCCGTACAAACCTGCACTCCAGAGGTGTTAGTTTTTATGCCAACAGAACTCAACAACTTAGTGGCACAAGTGTTTTAGTGAATTAATGTATACAGCAAATAATGTAGTGCCAAAAGTCAATATGAATGCATTAGTACTACATATGTTAATGTTAGAACTCAACAACTTGGTGGCACAAGTGTTTTAGTGAATTAATGTATACAGCAAATAATGTGTTCCCAACATTAACATGTCATAATGTATCACTGCAAATAAGAATGGGGCATATCCTCAATTGAGGATTTTGCAACCCAAATTTTCATGAATTTTTCAATAAATGATTTTAAAATAGATCCCTCTTGTATTGCACATTGATTAACTTGCTTTGTCTTGTGAATGCCAACGGGTCTCTTCCAAATTGATTGTCTGCAACCATTCAAGGCAAGCACTAAACCTTGAATATTTTCAAATGCGTGCACTTACCCTCCAGCACTGTGTTATGCTAGAGAATATCAAAACCACAGAATCAGATGGAAATGAAAAGCACTCTTTTCAATCCAACATGCACATGCACATGCACTCACACAAATATATGCACATTTCTAAAGGCTTGAGCTAAAGAAATAAGATTTTGAATCTACCATTATATAATAACATCTCCATTAAGAGTATTTAATTTAATTTGTCTAATGCCAAGGCATTCAATTTTTTCAGGCAGAATGCTAAATACAAAGGGCTTCATACAATAAATCGAAAAATAGAAGTTCACCAAGCTATTCAAAACAAAGGTGCAAAATTTAAATTAAGGTTGCTAAAAAAAATAATGACATGCAATCAAATACCTTTTCATATTTAATACTTATGCAATAAAGGGAGGACATGTTGTTACCTTCCCTTTGAAGACGTAACTATAATGTTTTCATTCTGCAAATATGCAGACACCCTTTGGAAGCTTTCCAGGTCTTCAAAGCAAACAATGCCTCTTGTAAACTTTTGGAAACTTTGAGGTGGTGAGACATATACCTTTACAAAATTCACACCTGCTTGGCGAATGATACTTAATACATCTGATGGGTTCACATCTTTGTCCAAATTCTCTAGCAAGATAACATGTGAGGAAGCAAATAACTTGTGTTGATCCTGCAACTCTTCTCTCCTTCTAGGTTGACAAGTAACATTCATAGAAATCTGTCCCACCGCCTGCTCCAAGATATTGCATTTACCTTTGTTATTAACAATTTCCATACCCCCATAATGCAATTTTTTACATGACTTTGATGGCTGGTGAGTGGAAAGTTCTAAATTTCCAGCATGTCTGAGTTCACTTTGTGACTTGTAATCAGTAAATCCATCTTTTAATGGTTCTACGCAATCATTGCCATCTTCAAGATGATCAGATGAGCTAGCAGCTAACTCTTTACACACTGAGCAGCATCCAGTGCATACCACTTGGCTATAATAATAAGGAGCTTTACCAACCACACTGCAAATATATCTGCCACATTCTGCACAGTACTCATGGCTTAAATGAAAGTGGTTACAGCATGGGCAACAATTCCTACAAAAATGACAACGGCATTTGTAACCATCATGTAAAATATCTGTAGAAAAATCATGTAATCCTGTAGGAGAATGATGTGCATCTTCACATTGCACAGGTGGTAAATCCTCTGTGGCTGTATTCTTTGATGTATGTTTTGGTGGTAAATCCTCTGTATGCCCACAGCAAGACTTAGGAGTTGATTCCAACAATTTGTTTTCTGCTATAACATTATCTGCTTTGGCCAAAGCATCATTGTTTTTACCCACATCTCCTTGCTCCTTTCCACAAGAAATATTCCTTTTTATCAAATTCTTGACTGAATTGCTCTCATCATCTCTGGGTTGTTTTCCTTGGGGCTTCCCCATAGAATCTGAAATGCACAAATCTATGCCCTCAGCAGATTTGTTCTCTCTGTTACAGGTAACATCTTCACAGGCATTAAAGTCTGATAAGAAGCGATCCTTCCTCTTTTTAGGTTTCAAGCATGGTGTTTTCAATCCATCTAAAGGTTGTTCACATCCAGTGTTTTTGCCGTGAATTTGAATATAACTATTATTAGCAAACTCATCTGTGAACTTGGGTTCTCTGCTTCTGCACTCTGTAAAAAGAGTGCAAGCATTCATGACCCCCTCATTCTTGGCTACATCCCAGTTTTTCTGTACTTTTGTGTTTGGAGGACACATATTTACAATATCAGTTTTTTGCATGTCTTCACTCTCATCTTCAATTATCACATAAGATGGACTTTTATTACAATTGCTTAACCTTGCCGACCAATCTTCTGAGAATTCTTTATTTCTATTCACAAGAGCATCCCCAGTCCTAGAGAAAAAGAGACAGTCATTATCACCATTGCCATCAGTACCACAATTTTTCGCTAACCTGGGAAAGTCATCATCAATCCAGCCCCCAGAGAATCCATCTACAAAGGAATTGGTACAATTTTTCAAAACAGACCCATCCTTGGCATCTCCCATAAGAAAGGGTGTATACACAAGCGAATCCTTTCTATTTTCTAAATATTTTACAACATCCTTAATTACAGGGTGCCTTTGAATTTTCTTAGACTGTAACAAGTAGATGTTCTCACAGTATATGGATGTCCTTTCTCTTTCATATGGACCAGCAAGCCATAAAACTTCATAGATACAGTTACACTGCTCCTCTCCATCCACAAAGATATGTTCGACTTTCGACCCAGTCACCTGCAACCAGCTGCCTTTTGTTAACCATGAAACATTGATACTCAATTCTTACATCTTCAATTCTGGCACAGAAAAAAAAAAAGCTGTGTTGCTACATGCCATGTGAACAATAATTCTCTACAAAACACTCTAAATTTAAAATTTCAATTTTAATTTAGCAAGATAGAGGTGAATCTTTAATCACTGTAATGTGAGAAAGCAACATGGTTTGAATGGTTGTTACATGAGAGTTTCAGCATCCTCAAGGCAAAAAATAAGGAGCACTAAGTTATTCTGGTTAGAGCTAAGAACTCATGACAGAACAAATATATGACAGTTATTTTTCTCCCAAATATATGGAAAAAATATTATTACAAACAGTTGGGTTACAGCCTATCTTGGACAGAGAAATTTTTTAATTAATTTTTTATTTAAAGAAAATAAGAGAACGGGTATTTTTTGAAGGATAGACATACATAAATCAGAGAACTATCAAAATCAACCAAACAACTGCATCCAGCTAGTTACACAAAAGCTATCCATTATATTGGCAACAACCCTCTTCATAGATTCGAACAAAACCTTGTAATGCCTTTGTCTGTGGATATCATTAAATACAGACAGCAAACCCAATCTTAAAAAAATATTTAGAGTTAATTTTGTCGTGTTCTAAACCTCTAAACGTCTATTATATTGCTTGGAATTTAGAGTTACTTTTGCCATGTTCTAAACCTCTAAATGTCTATCATATTGATTGGAAAATAATACAACTTGGAAATTTCCCATTATTTAATGCATTTTGCACATACTTTAGACTGTCTTCAAACATAAATACATTAAGAGTAATCAGTATGCTTGTTTCACCTTTTCTATCAAAGAAACAGTAGTCTCTTTAGATCATTATAGGAAAAATCCTTCTCAGGAATAAATCAGTAAACCAAAAGATAAAGTTTGTTCAATTCATTGGCAAAAAATAAGATTTCAATTATGCTAAAAATCAGAAAAATTGATGCACAAATCAGAAAAATAATAAATATGAAAAAATCCCAATTTTTGGGAGAAGATTACAATTTCTAGAAAGTGAAGATAAATTGCTAAATTTCCCCCAAAAAATCAGTCAATGACATGGCCAAACCCTAGAAAATAAAATTTGCATTTTTAAAAAAATTGGCATAGATGCCAAAAGCTGATAAATCATGATTTTTTGCCAGTTTTGTAACCATGGTATGCATATCGTATAAAGTTATAAACTACACAGCAATAATTGCATCTACTAAATACTAAATAGAAAATGGATAGTACATAGTTTGCAGATTTTGACTCGGCAGACCAATAATTTTCAACTCAGAACTTAAGAAAAAAAACAACAAATTTCATGCAATCAAGGACAAAAATTTAAGCACTTGGGGGCTGTCTCATGCACCATGAGAACAAGCACTCAATTAGACAGGGCAGTATACAAAAAGCAATTAAAAAAGGTTATAATTATTGTTTTTGGAATGTTTCATAGAAAAAATTTGTAACTTAAAAGCATGTTTGTGGCTTTTGCACACAGCTTGTGCCCAAGCTCAAGTATCAGCTACTTGGTAAGTCTTTAAGAACTTTGTCTGTGCCCTGTAGTCTTCCCACAACCTTAAAGACCATTTCTGCCTGCAAATGAGCCTCTCCATTCACTCGCAATATCAATGCCCCTACAAACACCATACCTAGGTGCCTGTCTTGTGAGATTACACATGTAAAACAAATGCTTTGTCTAGCATGCTCAGCTAAAACTCCAAACATCAGCGATTTTTATACATAAACCCCACATTTTCCCATGTTTTGGTGAACAGTCCATGTATGGCAAGTTTCAGCATTGGACTCACTGAGCTAGGTAAAAAGTGGGGTTTATGACTTTACCTTGCTGTTACACCCCAAATTGTGACGTTACTATTTATCATTAGTAGATAGGGTAAATGTGAATATAATGTGAATTCTGGAGAAGAATTAATGATGCTTGTACCTTGTTTTCAATATGAATGTTATCTCACTTGATGTTGTTTCATTTGATGTTATCTCACTTGATGTTGTTTCATTTGATGTTATCTCAGTTGATGTTATTCATGGTGAAATATTGCATAAGGAGGTTAATGAATCATGTTATTCTAACTTGAGATGTTTATGTATACTGCTAATGTTATGAAAATGTGACTGCCGTGAGTTTATGTCAGTGGATACAGGTGTGCGAACCATTCCTCCAGGCGGAGGGGAAATATCACTCGGGAGAGGAGCTTGGTTGGGTAACCGGTAAAGTAAACTATCTGAGCATACACACACGTCACCTTAGAGTGAACTGAGTCAGTTTGTGTGGGTAATAGGTAAGTCATCCATAGGCTTGTATGTTTGCATTAGGAGTCTTGTCTACTTCTGTATGCATTTATAAGTGATCTTTATCTATGTATCTATCTTGTGATATTACGATCATTATGATGGTAACGTTATTGAATGTAAGTGGATAGGAAGTGGGCATATATAAATGTATATAGTATATACATGTATCCATATGTATCTACATATCAATACAAACGTATGTTGGCAAACGGATGTGCTCATACGAATGCATCGATATGGTATACCTACATATACGTGCACATAGACGAATATATACGGACGTATATACATGTATAGATACACACAACCTATGTTATGTGGATATTAATAATAGTATATTATTATTGCCTAACAACTAATATATATATATATGTCGGATATGCTAACTGGCTCATGATACAAATAATTATATATTAAAGATTATAAATATTTATTATAGTTATATATATATATATATATATATATATATATTAATACTTGGGTATTTAAATATATATATATATATATATATATATATATTAATACTTGGGTATTTAAATATATATATATATATATGTTTAATATTTAAAACTATGATAATATTTATACAATAAAATATATATATTATCAATCTCTTAATTGTGAAAATCGAATTATTTTCTAAATTGATCCCACTTAGGAAATCGACTTATTTCCTAGCCATTGATATTTTCCATTAATTAAATAATGGAATTAGGCTAATTCGTATTCAATTTAAAGTGAATCTTTTAACATATGAATTGCATCATGAAATATGTAATGAGCCTTGCTCAAACTGACCTCAATTTGCTTCAATTTGTAGCCTTGTAATTTTGTCAAACAGTTTGTATGCAATGTTCTATGTTGCTGGTATGAAGTTTCAGATTGTTGTGTGATGCAAGAATGAATGCTAAAATGACTTTGAAGGCTTCAAATAACTTCTACAACTACTATGCAAGCTTCTAAATGTAATACAATGCTCTTTTGTAATTTTAAATGCATACAAATGAGAAATTAAGTGAATAAAATGCACCTACAGCCAAGAGACATTTTTACAAACACTTTGCATGCAAACTTCTATCATCATGAACATGGACATATCTTCAAATAATAGACCTGCAACTTATTACTCCTTTATTATATGCAATCTCTGAGTACAATAGGATATGTAGACGCCAAGACTCTTGGCTTATGTTCATGAACAAGTACAATGCAAAGTCTGAAGCAAATGGACATCTCAGCAGCAATACTAATGATATCATATGATCAATGCAACTATCAAAATGTACATGGAAACCTGGTACTTGAAGTTGCCTTGGATTGGAGATGTAGCAAACAAGAACAAAGGACGAGAGCACCTTATGAGTGATGGATGATGTCTCAGCCCTAGCCGACCCTGCTGGAGATTTCAGACTTCAAAAAGTAAAATAATAGCAGCTGCAACCTCTGATTTTAATCACCAAACATCATTGTCCATCCTCTAGAAATCGATTGCTCCAATACCCATAAGCCAAAGACAAGTGTATGAATTTTTATGAATTTATTTGTGCTTCCCCAGTCCAAATCGCCCTTGTTCTAGCAGACCTCAGAAAATAAATATATATCAGCTACTAATGGTCTCCTCAAGCTCCAAAAAATGATCTCCAAACCTTTAAGAATCAAGCGCTCCAAGTGATAGAGAAAACGATGCAAATACAAGCCTCTATGAATGAAATCGATGCCTCCTTCAATGACTGTTCATGACTGGTTTTTATGATCAGACCTCTGCAACTTCGTATTCAGACCCTTAGCACAATGCAAAACTCCTCCAAACTCTTTACCAATGCAACTACTAACCCTCCCACTGTCCTCCAAATGATATCCAATGATGTCTTCAGCGTTCTTGGCTCCGGGCCACCATGAAAGCACAAATAGAAAGGCTGAGATACCTTCCTCCAATAATGCAACCCTTCAAAAGATATTTCACTCCCTCAATTATGCTATCAATAGGAAGTTTTCGTTTCCTTTGATAAAGAAACAATCTGCAGAAACCCTTGGCTCCACAAGATGGATTATCAAATATCAACTTCAAATTTGGATGTCTACAAGCATAGGCAACCCCTCTATTTATTCTTTTTCTCCAATCCTTCAAGAAGCTTCTAGAATATTATTTTATTTTTATTAAGTGATTAAATATAAGGTCACCTTATAATATTAATTTATTTGATAACCTTATAAATAATTAACTTAATACCATTTTTAATTTAATTAAAATAATCAATTAGTCATCCTCATGAAAAATCATTATTTTGGACAACTTAATTAATTAATTTAATTAAATCAAATAACCTCCAAAATGGGGACATTACAAAATATTAGTTTTCAAACTATTGAAACTTAAATATTTACCATTCATTTATTCAAACACTAAAAGCGTCAGAATAGATTATCGCGCAGGAAGTATTTCCGCACTGGGAAGTGCGTATGAACTAATATTTGATTCATTCAATCACATATAGTTGCAAATCTGTCAATGTGTCTTCAAAACAAGAAGGGACTTTTTCCCTGGGATATCCAATCTGCCTAGATGAGATTGGCACCATTTTTGGAAGTTTAACCTATAGCTGTCAATTCATCATGTGTTTCTGAATTGGTCTTCAACTGTTGTCGAATTTTAAATGGCGAATAAGTGACATTTGTGTAAGTTGAATTCATCTGTGATAGAGGTGGAAGAACCCCTGCCTTACTTTGTGGGATACGCTAGAAGCTTTGGGCTGTATAAATAGCTGCTTCATTCTTGTTTGCAAACACTTCACCACTTTTTACTTATTCACTCATCTTGCTTTCTGCATAGAATCATTGAGAGCAATCATTATAATTTCTGAGAGCATTCATTATATTCTTGAGAGCCATTTTTGTATGTTTCTGAAAGTGCAATCATCATTATAATTTTTTGAGAGTCATCATACTCTGTTATTGAATTCTCTTGAGTTCATATTGAGAAGCTGAAACCAATATCAACTGTATAACTGTTTGAGTATTCATTTTCTGAGAGAGAGAAGCAGAGCCTTTTGAAGAATTTGTTGATAGTCTGGAAGTGTTATGAATACAAACCAAACCATCATCATTTGGAAGAAAGCTTAAACCCGGCATGGGATATTCTTCTACTATCAAAGTCTATAGTAATACTTCTGGAATTTGTCATTACTGTCTGAGATTTGAAGTTGTTGTCTATGTATAGATAGGGAATTGCTTCATGAACTATACTCCTATTTGTGTAAAGAAAGTGTTGTGACCTTTTTCACACATCGCCCCATTGCAAATGGGGACCCCTAATTTTTGCTTTGTTCGGGTCTTTTGGCTTGATTTTGGTTAGTTTTCCTGTTGTTTCTCTCTTGTTTTGTCTATCTTTCTGGGGATGTGCCCGTCTAATGTGAAATTTTGGCTAAGTCTGAAAATTAGGATTTGCTTTCTTCCGGTCAGTTTGAAGTCAAATGGAGTGAGTAAATTGAAACCTGAGATCAATAATGCAGTCAGCATGCTTCCAGTAGGTCCTCAGCAAAGTTTCATCAAATTCCGACAACTTACTATTTTTAGTAAGTGTTCAATTCAGGGCGTTCTCTCAGCACTTTTGAAGTTTCGATCGTTACACTGCATCCAGGACATGTCAAGCTATTTGTCTACAAATTTTGAGCTGAAACAGACAACCTTCTATTTTTAGCAAATGTCACCTTCAGGAGCAGATTTTAGCGTTTATATGCAAAGTTTTTCAGTGCATGTCTAGAGATTCTTTTTGGGTTTTCTGAAACCTACGCAGTGATATACATGCAAAATGAGATGATGACTTTCAGAACTCAACCTTCGGAGGCTATTTTTAGGGTTTGCATGTTGAAATTTTCTACGCATGTCTCGACATTCCTTGTGGGTTTTTCGAAAGCTTCGCAGTTGTATAAAATGCAAACCAGGATCAGGACTTTTTTAAGAGTCGTCTTCAAAGGCTATTTTTAGGGTTTGCATGCAAAGCTTTTCAGTGCATGTCAGGTTATTCCTTATGGGTTTTTCAAGAGCTACGCAGTGATGTGACATGCAAGCGGAGATGATCACTTTTCAGAGACTTACTATTTTTAGCAGGACCATTCCGACAACTGCCCAGCACATCAGTATCACAAACAGAGCAAAGTGCAACAAAAACGAAGTCAAACGGAGGTCATTTGATCGACATGCAAGTCAAATTAGGGTTTCCAGCTTTGAGACCCAAAATGAGGGGTAAAATGCCAGAATTTTCGAAAACTGGTGTATCCCACTACGATCAGTATCTTTCAAGCTATCCACCGGTAAAATTTGAAGGCATTCGGAACACTTACTATTTATAGTAAGCCACTTCAGAAACAGGCTATAAATAGTAAGTCAGCAGTAGGCGCCAGTGTGGACGGGCAGGTCTACCGATGAGGGTCACAACATTCAGATTTCAAGTCAAACGGAGTTGGGAAAGTCATGAAACTGAGCAGTTACTATAAATAGTAAAACACCTTCAGAAACATGCTATAAATAGCAAGTCAACTCGAGATGGCAGTGTGAACAAATCATCTAGGTCATGAAGATCCTGTGGCGCGAATTCAAAATCAATCCAAGCTTCAGAAGTGTGAAAATCAAAGGACTTACTATATATAATAAGGCATGAGCTAGCTGGTGAAGATGAGAAAAACGTGTAAGTCTAAAGAACATCCAGCAACCCCCAAAATGCGCCCTATCTTGAGCTGGCAGAAGGTTGAAAATTGTCTAAGGCAAAGTTTATCCTGCTTGACCCCTCAAATGCGCCATGTCTCCAGTTGATAATGAAAATTGTCTAAGTCTGGATTTAAGTCCAGCAGGACCCCCTAAATGCGCCCTCATGTCAGGAGGTTGATAGAAAAGTTTCTAAGGCATAAAAATATCCTCCTCCACCCTCAAAATGCGCCCAAGGAAAAATAAGGTGATGGATGTGAAAAGTTTCTAAGGGATGAAGTTTATTCACCACCCTCAAAATGCGCCCAAGGAGAAATAAGGTGATGGATGTGAAAAGTTTCTAAGGGATGAAGTTTATCCTTCACCACCCTCAAAATGCGCCCAAGGAGAAATAGGGTGATGAAAAAGTTTCTAAGGCATGAAGTTTATCCACCTCCATACCTCAAATGTGCCATCTTGAAGATCAAATGAAGAAGTCTTAAGGCGTTGAAGTTAGTTCCTTCACCATATGCCAAATGCGCCCATATGGGCTAGGAAAAAGACAAAAGAGTTGACTTCCTCCTTGACCCTTTGAATGCGCCCAAGATGAAAGTGAAATGGGGTAAAGTTGTTAAGTGAAGTAAATCCTCCTACACATGTGAAATGCGCCCATCTTGAAGATGGATGAAGAAGTCTTAAGGTGTTGAAGTTAAATTCTCCTCCATGTGCTAAATGTGCCCAAGTGCAAGGAGAAGTTGATGGAAAAATTACTAGGGCGTTGGTGTTAGATCCTCCTCCATATGATAAATGCGCCCAAGTCTAAGGTGGCTAAGGAAAAGTTTCTAAGTGTTAAGTCTACCTCAGTATGTAAAATGCGCCCAGGTAAAGGTGGCTAAGTGTTAATCCTCCTTGGGGTCCAAAATGCGCCCAACTTGCCAAGCTATTAGAGATGGACAAAAAAAATATATGCTAAGTGTTGATGAAATTCCTCCACCCCAGGCAAAATGCGCCATGACTGGAGAGTGAATGGGAAAAAATTTTCTAAGGCAAAAATTCAAATTTTCTCCTTGACCCCTCATATGTGCCCATGCTAGAGATAAAAAAATATTTTTCTAAATATTTAAATTCCACCTTCCTTAGAGAAAATATGCCCACGCTTGAGAAGGTAATGAAATTTTTCGTGGCATGGATAAAATTGGCAAGAAGTCAGTGTGCGACTTCGTGAGATTGATGAGAATTGTCAAGGCAGAGCAAGGAAAATACGCCCAGAGATGAAGAATGAAGATAAATTTGATGGTAAAATATTTTTTAAGGTTAAAATTCAAAAAAATTAAATGAACCCCTTCGTTCGTAGACACATGAATTTGATGCTTTCTGAAGGGAATTTTCTTCTGGGTACTGGATATCTTCATCGAGGAGATGATTTTGAAATTCTTCAGGCCCTGCCGAAGACTTTAAGATGGAGATTTCACTCAGGCGCCTGGTTGATGAATTTTCTAGAGGAAATAAATTATTTCTAAGGCAGATGGGCTGGAAAATTGGCTAAGGCAAAAAGGGGGTGTCATGTTGATTGGAAATTTTTCTAAGGCAGAAAGAAATCAAACAACATCCTCTAAACGAGCCATCAAGTTGGATAAAAGTTTCTAAGGCACAACTTCAAGGTACACAGGAAGCAGAGTACAAGATGGGTGAAATTCTCTAACACATTGAAATATGAAGCATAGTTGTTTTACGCCCAACCCACCGACGTTGAAAAATCATGAAGGAAGCAAAGTTGGCTAGAGAAAAACGATGAACCCTATCAGATCTGGAAATCACTCAGACCTTAGGAGTCAAAGCATGAAAATCAGGGGAGTAAAGTGAATTTATATTATGAGGTGTTTTGATGCTCTTCTCCTTGCTTGTTTTGCAGGGTGAACACCGAAGCCAAGGCACGATGACTTGGGGAGATGAAGCGAGTACTTGGAAGAACTGGCTAAGTGTTGAGACCTAGTATATGCCGAACTCAAGTGGCAAAGAAGAGATGTCTTCAAAGCTCAAGATGGAGGGAAGGATGGAAATCCAGGCGTTAATGGCCACCATTGAGTACTTCAAAGTTGAAGAACAACATCAAGGAGGAAAATCATCATCGAGCGGGAGAAAGAGGTTGCAGGCTTGAAGTTAGATCGAGAACGTGCCCACCATATCCATTCAAGAAATTGAAGCAATGGCGACCAGACTCATCTAGTTTGCCATGTGAACGCGTTTCCAGACAAGAGCCTTCTAGAAGATGGCGGACATTCATTGCTCATTTATTACCCCACTCTTCTTGGTGGCGGTTTTTAGGGTTAGGGTTTATGTGGCTCAATCTGAGCCCTTCATTGTAATTGAATATGATTCGTCCACTGGACTTGGCCAGCTATATAAAGGGGCATTCCCCCTCATTTGTACCTCATTAGAAATTAGAATAACAGAGAAGAAATAGAGAGAGATTGATAGAATAGAGAGTAGCATAGGTTGATAGTCTAGCTTAGATTGAAAAGGAAGGAAAGTCTTCCATTTGAATACTTTGTAAGAAGTTGTTGTGAACACTTTCATAATAAAAGAGTTTTCATTGATGGTGATCTCTTCTTTATTATGAGTAGCTAGCGAGGCTTCTTCGTCCTTCCAATTCATGTAGAATCTTGAAGTAGCTTAAAGTAAAGTAGATTTCATTTCATGCAAGTACTTAGTAATTGTGGAATGTGGTGCTCGATTTGAACAAAACTTCGCTTATCCATACCACTAGCGGGCTCGCTGATGGTGGGTTCGCCTTGCGTGGTCAACTGGAACATTGTGAACTTAACTTCGATTATGGTTTACATGTTGGCATGCGTCGTTGTGATGGTGTCTTCATGCTGAATCGTGATTTGAATACTTTTGATTACTCCTCTGAAGATTGCACCGGTTTTGTGGAAGCTGTCCGAAGTGAGGCAAAGCAAGGCCCGGTTGAAGTCTGCGAGAATTGATCACCATGTCCCACCTTAGAGTAGAATTATAGCATCTCTTATCCCTGCACCCATTTAAATTCAGTTCATTTCTGGTTAGTATTAGGAAACTTGCACTTACCTGCCGAATCATTTGAACCACGTGGAGCCCTTAATCTGCTGTTTGCTATCCGCTGTTGAACAATTGCGTAAGTCCCCTTGAAATACCACCAAAATCACATCGAGCCAATTGAGACTATCCACCGCCTAGAAGGAACCTTGGAGTTGAGCATACGCGAACTCTCTGCAAATCTTAGCGTGCTAGATACTTTGATCAAGAGAAAGTATGTAAGAACCACAGTGGTTCTCAACCCGATACTCTATTGAAATCTTTGAGTTTTGATAGTTTGTATTTTGTGATTTTTGCTTGAATAGAACTTGTACGATTTTGCATAAGATGACTCTAGAAGGTATATAAAATTCGAGATTGTGATTATAAAGTAAACCAACTCCTAACTAAGGCCAAATGACTCTATTTATCTTGCAAAATGATTACAATAATGGATCTATGACATGCAAGTAAAAAGGCAAACGTACATGATAAAAAAACAGCTAATATATGAATCAAGAAACCTGGTTTTTTATTTGCAGCAAGCTTGTACAGCCTGGAGTTGCAATAATTCTGCCCAAAACTGTTGTTACAACATTATCAATGGCAGCTGGTATGAACTGCAGAGTTTCCCCATGAAGTTCCTTCAAATACTTATCAAGATCTTCACAAATAAGCACAATACCATAGCAAACACTATTCACGTGTACTGTAGCGCGGGTACTGTAGCAGCAAAGAAAATTATTCAACAATGCTTAATGTCTTCAACGTTGATCTTCATACCTTGATCTGCAATGAAATAATTTTTAAAAACCCTTACAAAATACTGTAGTGGCACTGTAGCGTTACTGTTCATGTGCACTGTAGCGTTGCTGTAGCAGCCAACAAACCCTTTTCAAACTGCTCAAGAAACTTGAATAAAACTTCTCAAATATGCTCTGTAATGACTCCTGTGTGAAGCCACTCAACTGACAATCTTCAACTGGTATTTCACAGCCTCAGTATGTCTGATTCTGAAGAGTTGATGTTCTCCAAAACCTAATTGCAAAAACCCTTGTTTCTCCAACTCCAAATGTTCTCAGAGAGAAAAGACAAAATTTGAATAATCAATCAATAATGAGTTCTATTCTGTCTTTGAGAAATAAATACCTCTCTCAAAAATTCGACCCCCTTCAAAAAAGCAGTTTAAATGCATTTAATAATATAAAATTCGCCTCTTTTGAACTTAGGCAATTTTATTAATAAATGGCGTCTTTTTAAATGAGTAATAAATACTCATTTAATATTAATTTTACTCCACTATTATAAAGTATTAAATACTTTATAATTCGCCATAATTAATATTTTAATATTTCACTTAAAGTGACTTTATAATATAAAGTCATAATAATAATTATTTAATTATTATTAAATGCTCCCTTATTCACCGTTTGCTCATCAAACTGTCAAACTGGGTCGAAACTGAGATTGCCAACTGAGCCAGGTGCCCTGCCAAAAATAGTAACCCCTGTCGTCGGCCTGACTTACTATAAATAGTAAGTGCCTGAATATCACTCTGTGAGTCCCTGCAAAGGCCCAAACCTGAATCAATTGGAGGAGTAAGGTCCTGAAACTCTGGATAACTGCCAAGGAAGACCCTCTCATCACATTTGTCACCCTACGAGGGTCAAATGATAGGCTAATCCTTACGAACTCTGATGCTCGCAAAATGGGGACATTACAGAATAGGGTAGCCGTTGGCAACTTTATTTTGTGTTGGTGCGATCACGAAAAATCACATCAACAATGTGCAAACCCAAAAACTCTGAATGTAGCTGGAACCAACGAAACTGTCAAACTCTATCAACCAATGAAACCGTCCAACCAGCAAAGGAATTTTGGGATTCCAACTCTATAAATCAATCTCATCATACCAACTCCAAGTACTGTGCTGATATACCTCAAGTGTCATACCTGGATCCCATGGATAACCTGGAAGTCCTCCAAACTCAACTACAACTGACTTTCGTTGTGTCACTTTGATACCTCCCCCTAAAGTCCAATCTAGCCAACTCTCAAAGCAACCTACTAGAAAGGACCAAGTAAGAAACTTGGACTCATTACCTGGAGTCGGGAATGTATCGCACCAGAGTGAACCTGAATGCCACATATTCAACCCACCTCTCTCCGCCAACAATGATGTTGTACCCCAAAATTAAAATTTTTGATACACTTAGACATATTGAAGAAATGAGTAAAAGTCTTGTTAAATCAGTCAAAAAGGTCAAAATTTGGGTGTGCATGTCTTGCATGAAGGGTTAAAACACAAAATTTTCAAAATATAACAATCTAGGTCTGCTCAAAGCAGCTTAATCTACAAAAACCCAGATCTCAGTTTTTCATCCCTACTTTTTAGGAAAACTGTTATTTTTAGAAATTTTCTAAAAATAATATAACTTTTTTGGGTTTTTCTAGGTTTCTTTGGAAATGGATACTGGCAAAACCTTCTAAAAATAACAAGTTGGTCCAATAAGGTTCAAACTGATTTTGATTGGCTCAAAATACATCCATATCAGGCTGGTGCAGTCAAAATCTCAAAATAATCAGTTTTGCCCTACTGGGTCTATTCTGCTTTTTTTAGAAGCATAACAGGAGCTCCGTGGTCATTAATGGAGGTCAGTCAGCTGCCAAGCGTCAGATTCAATACTCAAAGCATTCATCAGAAGACGAGATGACGAGCAAACACGAAGAACGAAGAAGAAAGTGAAAAAATGTGAAAATTTTCTAACACTGGTTGGTTTGGGCGCCCTAGAAGAGAATAGGCGCCCATCTTTTTAGGGCACTAAAAGTTGAAATTAGGGTTTATGCTTCCAATCAAAGTTGTTCATTTCTCTGCCAGCTCCGCAACGAATCCAACTGTGGAGTCAACAGATCATCCAGTCGCCCGGGATTCGAGGCCAAACAGAGAGATTTCACACAGAAGTCAGAATGAAGAACCTGAAGATTATCAAAAATTGACTAAGTGTGGGAACTTTGGGCGCCCCTGGTGAAGAAGGGCGCCCAGCTTTTTGAAGCACCTAACTACACAATTAGGGTTTGTGAATGTGCTCGATCTCTTCAATATTCAACCAACTTCGCAACGCCTGTCTTCGTGAGCGCATTCGACTATTCAATCTCCAGCAGATTCAGATCAAAGAGGAACATACAGAATGAAGGTTTCAAACTTGAAGATGAAGGTCAGATAAAAATGGCTAAGTCTGGAAGGTTTGGGCGCCCCAGGTGAGAAGAGGCGCCCAAGATTGCAAGGGGTAAAATAGATGAATTCATAGATGAGGCTCTAACGTGATTTCTTCAAAGTTGATCCAGCTTTCCAACGAGATACTCAGAGCATCGATCGGAGGTTGTAGTCGCCAGATACGAAAAGCTAAACAGAGGGTCTAACAAGAGCTAAGAATCAAAATTCAGGAGCAAACAGGAAAAATGAAAAACATTCTAACTCTGGTGAGTTTGGGCGCCCCAGCTCGCTAGGGACACCCAAGCTTTTGAAGGTCTAAATTCAACTGTTTGGCGAAGCTTCTCCCGGAAGACTCCTAATATTTCCTCAGCTTCGCAACGAACATAACCGTCTGTTAATCCGAGGCCCGAATCGCCAAATTTGACAAGATCATCTGTAGAAGAGGAGTTAATGAAGAAATTGAAGATCATGAAAAATGACTAACTCTGGAAAAAATGGGTGCCCCTGGAGAAGAAAGGCTCCCATGAATTCGAAGGTCGAGATGAAGATTTTAGCCAGAGACGCCTCCAAAACAATCTTCTCAGAAAGGGTCAGGCTCCGCAATAAATCCTTCAGCTCGCTCATCAAATTAATCTGCAAGCCGGAAACCGAAGGCGAAGTAGGGGGTCAAAATGGTAAAAAGTTGAAAATATCAAAAAATTGACTAACACTGCTTAAGGAGGGCGCCCAACTTCTCATGCCTTAGAGAAATTTTCAAGATTTTCAAAGTTCCAAAAATTGCAAGTGGAAGAAGGCGTCCAAGTTCAATGATTAGAGATTTTTAGGGTTTTGAAAATAAAAGCAAAAGAAAGCAAACCTAATTCAAAACCCTAAGTCTATTTAACACCTTTCTTTCATGTAATTTTCATTATTTTTGCAATTAGCATTCAGAGGAGAAAATTGGAGCAGCAAGTTTGAAGAATTTTTATGATTCAAGAATTCATGTTTGCTGGTTATTCATCAAATTTTTCAGATCAGCAACATAAACTCTTGCTTTTTCAAGCTTTTTCATCCAGAAGATCAAATTTTTCAAGGAGAAGGCCAAGGTTTTCAAATTTTGAGCCATCTGGGTCTTTTCACCTTATTCTTCTGAAGAAATTTTCAAGAACTTCATCAAGTTGCAGCAGCTGCTTTTTATTTTCATGTCAGTGAAATCCTCAGTGCAGTCAGTTTTCAATCATCTGGGTCCTCTCAAATCAGTCTTCTAAAGAAAACCCATATCACAGCTTTTTTCAAGAAAGTTTCAAATTCTAGGGTTGGTTGCTTTTTCGATCAGCCATCAGTGTTTTGCAAATCTAATCAACTGGGTCCATTTCTAATCATATTCTGATAAAACCCAGGTGCCAGCGTTTTTTGTAGATAATTGAAGAAATTAGGGTTTGCTGCTTTTTCAGTATAAAATCAATATTTTCGAAAACGGATGATCTGGGTTGTCTTGCATCGAAATTCTGAGCAAAACACATATCTCAGAAAGATTTTCAAAAAATTTGTCCATTGGAGCGAGAAAAATCAGCATTCTAAAAATAGTAAGTTGATCAAAACTTGTCTGAACCTAGGCGAGTTTACAGTCATTCTTCAAGGTTTCTGAAATGGAATACACTCCCAATGTTTTCAAGACTGAATCAGCTCTCTATCATGATTTCATCAAAACAGCTGAGACAAACTTGCATCATATCAAGTCGGTGTTTGATTTACATGCTTTGGAAAGCGCAAGCAACACCTCAATCAGGAACCTGGGACACTCTGGACTCCTCGCAGCAGCGTCTATTCCTATATCAGTTCAGAGTCTTGAGTTCGTAATCGCTTGCATTAAGCATTACAACCCGGCTACAAGGGAGATCCAGTCAGTTGATGGTAGATTAATTTGCAGTCTGAAGCCTGATATGATCGAGAAGTGTTTTTTCATTCCCCCATGGCCTGAAAGTGTTACTATCTCAAAGGGTGAATGTGAAAGGATATGGGATATGCACAAAGATAAATACAGTAAGAAGATTGCGCAGAGGTGGATGAAAGAGAAGCATAAGACTTTGCCAAAGAACGTCGGGCGAGTAGAATTTAAGGATGAAATTGCTATCATTATCACCTTGCTCAACAGGGTAACTGGCTCAGAAGATGCCACCAAGTTTCAGCCTTGGATGCTTTACACCATACCCCACATCATGAAGAAAACCGAGTTCTATGATTGGCCCACCTTGATCAGTGACAGCCTACCAGATAACAGAATACTTCCAATATCATGAGTTTCATATGGTGTTTTACCTAGTCTACCTGGTGGCCTATCAAGGTCAATTCAGAGGGTTGAACACCGAGGGATCATTGAGTGTGCAACATATCTACAACTATTACCCTCAATTGGAATTCACGAAGTCACTACATCACTACAAGAGAGTGAACGAGGCTTTTCTGATGTACACAGTGCGGGACCTAGACAATGAATTGCACATTCGCATCTCTTCAATTGCCAAGGCAACGATGGCGGAGTGGGCAGATTGGTTCATACAATTTCCTACTTTCACCTATCTCAGGGTCTATGGCTATTCAGGTGCCCCGCTTATGTTACCAAGGTATCCGTCAAACGAGGTCGTCTTCATGGAATTCTTAAGGCAGGAACACGATGTCCACACAGTCTTGAGGAATAGAAAGAAACCGTCCCTCCATTTTCCATTAGGGCTGGGAATCTATACATGCAGGACTGCTGCAGATGCTAAGACAATGGGAAATGAGTTAGATAAACTCGGCCTCAAGCCTTACAGCAAGAGACGATCATTTGATCCTCATGCTGTCTACGCTGGCCGACTTGAGAAGAACTATGCTCATATATCCGCCCTTGAAGATTTTTGGGCTAATTGTACAGATGAGTTCAAGGTGCGGAGGCGTAGTTACAGCAGGCTCACTCTTCACCAAATGAAAGATTGTTTAAATGAAGATATAGAAGGGTTATCAAATGATGACGAGGATGTGCTTCTCCCAATGTATGCTCAAAAACGAATTGAGGATCAGCCCCTTCTTCAAGTCAACTGGGCTAATAAAGAATCCCTCTCAATTGAAGACAAGACAAGACAAGTCCTTGAACATAACAAGGTTTTCCTAATCCTTAAGAGGAAAAACTCCATTCCAGTAGCAGAGCCGCCAAGGACAATTCCCTCCTCTTCCAGAGCACAGTCAAAGGAGAAGGGCAAAAGTCAGTCTCAAGAAGGCGTCAAAGGTAATAGATCAAATAAGAATGTAAGAAGAAGGTTAGAGTTCTCAGGCATAGTCATACCTACAGTTGTAACAGAAGCTCCTCTTGACGAGCCTGTACCTCAGAAAGAAGCAGAGAAGCCACCTTTAACACGTCTCTGTACCTTTGACAGGCTCTTCACCAATTCACATTGATCTTGATATTGAAGATGATGAGAAAATTGCAATTGTACCCCCTAAGGAAGTTAGTAAAGATACTACCGTGTCTTGGCTTGAGAACTCCTTGGGAAGGGTGAGAAGAAGACCTTCATATCAGGTGAATGTTGATGATCTCAATAACATCTATCAGGAACCTCCTAAGAAGAAGGCAAAGAAGAAAGTTCACTTTGATAGGAATCTTGATAGCGAGATAATCATAGACTGCATTACCCCCGGAGGACAAGAATAGGGATGAGGTGAACATGGATGACTTCGTGATGGTCGGGGCTAATCTTGGTAGAAATACCAGACATGCAGATGTGAGTCTATTCAGAGTTGTGTCTGAAAACCTTCAGGAAAGAGTGCTCAAGGATGGAGAAGACAAGGCAGCCCTCAAGGCTGAAAATCAGCAGTTCAGGCTTTATATTTCTAATCTTGTTTGTGGTTCTTCACAGGCAACCCAATTGCTTCCCTACATTTTAGAGACACCAGCTGATCATTTGTGGGAAAGAAACTCAGGAGTGGATCAAGAGTTTCATTGGTAGAGGAAAGGAGATCTTGGCACGGATGTTCCAGTTGAGAGAAAATGCTCATGAGCTACGTCAAGGTATCCAAGGGTTTGAACAAACACTGGCTGAAGTAAGACCAAGGCATGAAATCATCATTGTCGATTTAGACACAGCTTATGGTTCAGCAGTTTCAAAAGAACACAAGAGACAAATCCTTGCTTGGAGAGAGCGTCATGTTTTTAAAGTTAAAACCTATGAGAAGATATCTGAGGAATTTATCGCCTACAAACAAAGGGTGATTGAAGCTCTTCTTTTCATCAGTGAGTTTGTCACAGAGATTCCTTCTCGGTACAGTCTTGAAGATGGTTCCTACGTCGGGCTTGATGAAGTGCAGGATCAATTTTAGGGTGTTGTTTGTAGTTGCAATCCAGTTGGCGGAAAGATGAATCATATTTCGATGATGTTAGCAAAGTTTGATAAAGCGGCCAATGAGGTCGAAGATTTCTTGAGATCTGTTGCAGATGCTGAAGATATTCTAGAAAAGCGGTGTTTTGCTATTGATGGCATAGATGCACCGAACCGGGACATAATTTCTAATTTTATAGCGGATGTGATTGAGCTTTAAAGCAGCTTTCTTCTAGAAGCTTTCTTCCCGCTTTCTTTCTATTCTTGGAATAATTCTTATCCATTCTTTGAGAAGAGAAAGAAGATAAATGTAATAGTTGGCGTTTCTCGTTTTTTCTGCTTTCTTAGGTGTTAGATGTTATCTTCTTTCTAGATTTATTAATAAAGCTTGCTTGTTGAGCAAGCCCTAGATTGTGAAAGCAAGGAGATTTTAGGGCTCCCTAATCCTCTGCTTGTCTATAAAAAAGAGCCTTTGCTCATTAGTTTTCTTTAACGGTTATTGTGATGGCAAATTGCTGAGTCTCTTTTAGCCAGCAAGTTGTTTTTCAATGTCAGTTCACTTTGTGTTAGAACCATGCTAGTGATAACAAAACGCTGAGCCTATTGTGCCTTCTATTTGTTATTCAAATGTTGTTCAATTGTTTTGTGATAGCAAATTGTTGAGTCTCTTTTAGCTAACAAGGAGTTATTGTGATTGTTGTTTCTATTGTGTAAGAACAAGATTGCAAGCCTCTTTAGCTGCAATTTCTTGTTCCAGGCATGTTAGAAGTGAGTTTTGTTCCAGAAGTTTGAGTAATAAAATCATGAGCCTCCTTTGCCTTGATATAACATCTCAGATTTCCGTTATTTGTGTTCTACTTTTATGATCTTGATTTCAGCTTACATTGAAGTGTGTAGATGTTTGTTGAGAAAGAGTTTATTGAAGTATTTTGTCAGAGAATCCACCTTGTTCATTTCTAGTTTCTCTTGCTCTGCTTATTACTTGAGAAGTTAGAAACGTCTTTAGTTTAAGTTAGTCGTAGTTGAAGTTCTTAAATCAAAAAATCTCAGTTGCGGCATTTGTGTTTAATAAACCTTGTGCTCTAAGTTGATCAAAAAGATAGGCAACTTAGTTCTTAGTTTACTTTCTTTCATCACCATCAGCAAGAGGGAGCTTCCCCTCCTAATTTGAAGAGCAGTTTATCTGTGCAGAGTTGTCCATTTCAAATACGCATTCCAAAGGTGCGAATTTAAACGCCAACAAATGACATAGTCAAGTCCTATGTATGTGGGCTGAAAAGAAACTGATGAGCACACCTCAAGATGAATCGAGGTGAAACTCCCCTGACTGCGCCAAAGGGAAACCTGAATAGTCATGTGTACTCCATCCTGTACTGGCAGTATCCGACGAAGACTCACACTGGATGAGCTGGTCTTGCAGCAACATCATCATCAAGAGTACCGTCATGAATGCCATCTACTCCCTGGAAAGATGCTGGATTGACACCAACATCCAACGCACAGTCAACTGGCAACTCGAGCAAACTGCTCTCAAGAGTAATGCACCCATCACCAACTGACTACTCATGCCTATCCGACACACAAGACACTGTACCTGTATCCTGAATGTGAATGTTAGGTGAACTCACACTACTATCATCAACATGTGCTCGGGCTGCCATAGATAACTGAGTCTCTGCTATACATAATGAATCTTGAGTCAAACTCAACTCTAAGCAAAGCTCATCGACATGTCTCTCGAAATCCTCCAGTGCCAACTAAGTACTTACCAAAGAATCCCTAGTGACCTCAAGCTCCTGAGAGAGTATATCAACCTCCTCTTATTTCCTCATAAAAGCATCTGAATAGATCCCAACAAGGTTAAGAAGGTGGTTACGGTCTGAAAGAAGGTGTAAGTAACTTGACTTTATCGATCCCATACCTTCTTTGATCTCCTATAAGTTGTCATGAGAAGACTCAGCTACAACTCCTTTTTGTCTTCTCTCTAGCTGAACCATCCAAATGTGATTTTCAATCATCTTATGCATCCTATCATGGTGAGATAAAGCTACTACAATCTCACCCTCATTCACCTTCAGTTGGTTCCTCAAACTGTGTAGACCATGCGGTGTATGTCTAGCTTCAACCTCCCATGAAGAAGCCTCTAATTGTGCCTAATATTCTTTTTCCACAAAGTCCTATATGCTCTCATTCTGATCTGGAGTTAGGACAGCACTAATCCCATCTGCAAAATCCTCAACAATGTCCTGAACAGGTGTCCAAATACAAGAGGACTCTGGCTGCTCCATGTACTCATCATCACCCCGCTCAGCTGAAACATCGATTGATGGCATGCTATTCTCCTGATGAGAAAATGAAACCTGTAATTTCTTTTTATTGGCCTCCTGCTCAACTATTTCCCAATTTTTCCAATCCTTTTTCCCATTCTTTCATTCTTTCCATCATGCTATCCTGTTGTCAAATTCAAGCTCCTATCGCAACTTCTATTGTCTTGCTAAAATTGGCCATGAAATCCAACTAAAATGGCCCAATTAGGCTGGCAGAATCTTGCTCTAATACCACTGTAAAGTGCCTTACCAAAACAGATGTAAAAACCCTGAATTTGTGCCTTAATAATTTTGACAAACACTTTGCTTGAAACCTTCTTGCTTGTTGGTTTTGGTTTCAGTTTGCTTTGTTTTTATTTTTTTGGATGCAATGCTATTTAAATGCTTGAAAATGCTTGTAAAGATGTCTAATCCAAAATCTACGATGAATGTGTTAGAAGTATTGTCATTGATGTCAAGGCAACATGTGGATGTCAAGATGTATTAATGAAATAATATGTCTTTGATGATATCATTGTTAGCATAATATTACAAAGATATTGAAAAGGCTGTGCAAGAACCTTGATTATGCTGGCTCAAAACAGATTTATAAAGGACTTCTTATTATTCAAATGTCAACATACACAATTTCAGATTCAAGCTCAAACTTGAAAGATCTCTTGAGACACGATTGAAGGCCATTTTTTACATCTTCAGTTTCAAGGATTCAGACGGTTTGATGATCAATCAGATTGAATGGTTCTATCAGATTCAGATTTATGCTAATCTGGTTCGGGCTTATGTTCATATTTAAAGATCTTCTTAGAAGAATCTGATCTGATTTTCGATATGTAAAGATATTCGATATGGAAATAAAGTAAGAGCCACGAAATGGAGGGAACAAGACATTAGCGATGAAATCTGAAAAGAAAAGAATAACATATTTATCAAACAAAGAGTATCTTCATAGCGCATTCAGATTATGCATAATGAGATGTATCTGATGTACGTATTTCCTTAAACAGCATAGATAAAAAGTATTTCCTAAATGCATGATTTTGAAAATCATGTTTATCATACTTAACAAACTAAGTACGTATTTTTATGAAGAAGTGCGAATTTTAAAAAGAAGATACGTATTAATGAAAGGGTGCGACTATGGTTCAGTTTGGTCAACAAATGAAAAGGCATGATCTGTTCAGACTTTTGAGTTGGTTCAGATTTAACATGATGAAAATCATTTAACATTCTAAAAATCGGCTTCCTAAAAAAGGCACGATATGTTAGCAAAAGGAACAACTCTTAAATGCCACGATTTTCTGTTTGAAGGCGTTTAGAAAGGATTAAAGGATGTTTTAAGAGAAGTGCGGGTAAGGAAAAAGAAGCTGTTTTAGTCTCTTAAAAGAGAAGTGATTTATGTAGTGACAGCAATTAACAAAATGAAATAAGCAAACAAGAGATTAATAAATTGCTGCAAATTTGATTAACTAAAGGGATGCGATTTCAAAAGGCAGATTGCTTCAACAAAGGGTGCAATATTTGACCAAAATATATATATGTATTCTAAATTAGTTTGAAGGTGTGTGGTTGTTTTTGAAGATTAGCAGATCAGTCTAAGATTCCCATCTCCTTGTGTGGGCTTAGAGTGATATCATTTATCACATAGAGCAGATTGGAGAGTTGGGTTTGTGCAGATCAGATTGAAGGCAGTCTTACATCCATCAAGTCAAGGTTTGATACTTTGCACTAGGGGTAGGTGCTCCTTGTAGGTAGGTGCCTCCTAAATTTGTAAAGGTCTAGGTGTTCCTTGTAGGTTACACTCTACTAAATCATCCTTTTGTAAATCTGTAGGTTGGTGCCTACTTTGAAAAATATTATTTCAATAAAGTTGTGTCAACTTGGGGAAATTGATTCATATCAAAAGGTTGATTGTAATAAGTTTGAAAAAGATTAAGAAATAAAAGTTTGTGATTGATTTACTGATTCACCCCCTCCCCTCTCAGTAAATCTTTTGTGCTCTTCAGAATGTGCAACTCTTGTGTATTTTTCAAATGGATATACATGAGATTCTAATGTAAAATGCATACCTACAGCCAAGAGACATTTTCACAAACACTTGGCATGCAAACTACATAAGCTGATATGAATGCAAGTAACTTGGCATTTAGACAAACAATTTGCAGCCAACTTCAGCTTCTCCTATTTAATGAAAGCAAAGAGATTACAATGCTGAAAGTGAACTATATTTGGCACCAAAATCAGACCTTACTTATCTGCAATACCATGCCTCCTCCTTACATTGCCATGACCAAGGTATAATGAAATTACAGTAATATGTTGCTGTTTTGAAACAGCCATCAGACCCTTGAATGCAATACAAGATGAATGTAAAGGACTGATAAGTACACTGACAATGACTGATTATGACAGCAACCTTCCTACAATGCAAGCTAAGCAAAATGAAGAACCTGGTGTAATGATGGCAGCCTCCCAAGTTCATTCAATTCTTCAAGATGGTGATGCCTTTGCCTCTCCAAATGCTGTGAACCTCTTCATTGTAGCTCAGCGATCCTTCCAAGAACTTCAAATGATTTTTAAAGGCCTTTCCTAACTATTGGCGTAACAATTAGCACCTCTAGAGTGCGAGTTGGTACGAACAACTATGCACACTGCGTAATGAGTGCTCTTCAAATTAGGAGGGGAAGCTCCCTCTTTAGTGGTGATTTGTGTGAAAAAGTAAAGTAATCTAATTCCTATCTTTTTGTCTCAGCTGGAAGAGGCACAAGGTTAAGAAAAACCATGAACGTTGCAGCTAAGGATTTTCTGGTTTCGCAGATCACTAACTACAATTAAACTAAAACTTCAATCTATCTGATTCTCCTCAAGAAAACAAAGCATGAGGAAAAGGAGCAGGAATGATTTTACGATAATCTTTAAGTCAGGATTTCCAAGGAGATGACAACACCTATCCGAGGCGTAGGTTGAAAGAAAGATTATTAGCACAACATTAAAACGACAACCCTTATAAATTCCCAAGGAGGTGACAACACCTATCCGAGGTGTAGATTGAAACAAAGATTGTAAAACATAACATATGAAAGCCAACTAGCACAGCAAATTGCATTGGCGAAACATGCATACAATGAAAAATCAAACTAGCCACTCCATTTAACTAAGGTGAACCGATATCATAACAATAACATTCAGGTAAGGTTGCACAGCTATTTGTTATCATAATAGAAGTTTGATGAACAAATACAGAATAGCAATACTACAGGTAAGGTTGCTCAGCATGTATGCTATCACGTGCAAAAGTTAATTACAAATGAGCAAAAAGCTCTTATTTATAGACATCAAAGGTGTAGGGAACCTTAAAATCACCTTGAGTCAACTACAATCTTGCAAGCATGCAAGATTTTATTGCTAAACCCTAATAAAGGAAACTATACAGTTAACTAGAAAGCTACTATCAGTTAACCGAAAAATAACTCAACTGAACTGGAAATGTGCAACATGCACGACCTTATTGAAATAAAAATAACGGATAACTAACATCAGTTAACTACTCCTAGCTGAAAGTCTAAACACCTGCGAAGATGACTCCAAAGATGAGATGTGTGTGCATGAAATCAGCAATTAGAACTCAAGATTGAATGTCGAGTTAACTACTGCTCCTAAATCTATCCTCGAAAATAATTGCAGGTTCCAATTGACGGATCACTCTAGATCATCACGGTCTAACACCTTGTCCAGGAATTGGTCGATTGCCTCATCCTCTGGTACTTTGACACTGTCCGCGATGATAATTTGCCTACTCTGTAAAGAACCGGACCAATTTTTCTTTTGTTTTTTCACAATGTAATTACAATCAACACACACCCGTTAAGGTTAGCTCTAAACCAAAACGATGCGGAAGGTAACTCTAACCAGAATGTACACCAGGATCCCGATGTGGGCAAGGTGTGAGCATTGGTCAGAGGATCTAATGCAAATGCAAACTAAAAGGGAACTCTAACCAAGAATGCGCCTGGGCAGACGAGCATATGGTCAAAGGCTCAATGCATGATGAACTAAAATAACCCTAACCAAGAATGGCGCCGAGTGATGGCGAGCATATGGTCAGAGGGTCCCTAGACTACTAACTGAAAGTAAATAGGCGGCAAGCCAGCCTCTTCCACTTATTCAGTGGGAAATACAATTGAGTAAATGAGAGATACGAAAGAATCGTTGATAGTACTACTAACCATAGAAGCATAAACAAAAAAAAATCGCGATTTTAAAATCTGCTGCTCCCGATTTTTTCCCCCAAAAAATCCCGATTTTTTGGATTTCGTTGATGAAAAATCGTTGAAAATCGTGTTTAAATCGTGATTTAAATGTCAAAAAAATCGTTAAAAAATCGCGGAAAATCCGAAACCCTAAAACGCGCGAAAAAACCCAGAAAAATGTGTGTTTTTTTGTTATTAATAGGTTCGCGCCAGTCGTTATTTTCACAAATCGAAGCCGCCTTCGAGTTTTCACGACACGGGAAGTTTATGCAAGTGCTGCGAAAGGAGATTGGTGGAGTTTTGAGCACCCGATTGTCTGCAAAAAATTCACGCGAAGTCGACCAGGGTCTTTTCAATTCATTTCTTTTATATATTCATTGCTTTTACATATTCTTATCTATCATATTGTGGGGCATATGCGTAAATCTGGGAAACATCAGAAGTATTTTTTAATATTTTTTTTCAAATCCGATTTTTCCCCGATTTTTCATTTTTTCACGATTTTTCAAAAATCCTGATTTTTTGGTTTGCCGATTTTTTCCCCAAACGATTTATGCTGCTATGCACTAACAGCTTACAATATATCATAATGTTCAATTAAATCTTGAGTTTTCAAGTTCTTCATTGCTGCAACTGTATAGTATGTCTTTCCAATACCAAATGTAACTTCCAATGCTCAATCCCAGCCAAAGGGACAACTTTCTCAATTCTGATATATCATACCTGCAACATAAAATGAAGAAATCTGCAACCTAACACTCACTCAAATGCTTATAACTTGCTCAAATCTCATCCTATTGACATGAAATCAAATGCAAATTACTCTAAGGATAAAGGCGCCCAAAATTAAAACCTAAAACCTCACCAAACAGCCTCCATTTATTTTGCACAAGTCCCAATGCATCCCCAAAATGGTACGGCCCAGCTGCAAGGGCGATTTTGTTCTATAAAATCAAGGACACTTCAATAAAATATGCAAATTAGCTAGAATGGCCGCCCCTCATAAACAAAAGAATAGAAACAATACCCATAACAATAGCATTTTTATTTCACGAGCTATGAGCAAATCTTACATTCCTCAATGACATTCAGCAACTCCAGAAATATGACAGAAAATGCAAACTAGAACTCCAAAATGCAAATACTCAACTGAAAATGCAAATCAAACCTATTACAAGCTAACTCTCAACTAGTTGCTATCTTTCAAGCAAGAAGATGAGCCATTGCTAGGAGGTGTGCTTTCCTCGAAGCGAGTGCCTGAAGACAATTCAGCAGCATAACAGTGTAGTAGACAAAAGATCCCAAATGAAGAGCTAAGGCCTGAATATAAAGACATGAAGAGAGCCTTCTAGAAGCTTCAAGAAGGGCTCCCAAACCCTAATTTTGAATTCAACACATTCCCTCCAAAAGTGACGTCCTTTTTCCTTTTAGTAAAATATTTCACTTTTATAAAAAATCCATCTCTCCTCAAGTAGGTGTCCATTTCACTTAACCCCATAAGTTGACTTCAAAATATAATTTATCTCTTAATGAAGTATTGACCCATTAGGTCCCCTTTTTAAAAACAACATAAAGTTGTGATGCTAGGCAAGGGGGTGTTATAATATTAAAATATAATATTATAATGTGAAAATACTTATCTCTCCATGGAAAATGCACCCAAAGGCCAAAAACGGAAGTGCCAGCTGAACCAATTGAAGAAGAAGACCAACTAAACTGAACCCAACCTGTCCACTGCCAAAAATAGAATTTACTAAAAATAGTAAATTCATCAAGTTGCTCGAAACGCCAATCTGACCATACCACCGCGAAGCTCTCTGAAAACCCAGAAAGAATCCGCAATCCGATTTCCAAACTTCAAGCAACAACCTCCTCAAAAATAGGAAACCCTAATTTCACCATCCAAGTAGCCTACGGGTCTCCGGAATAGGCCAACGGTCAACTAAAACGATCACATTTGAGAAGGGGACATTACATACTCAACTCCCTGTCACCATCTCTTATTGCTCCCATGCATATTCTGACCTCTTCAGTTGCCTTTTCTAAAACCAGTTGTCATCACTGAGATGTGATCCAACTTGGATGCCACAGGATCTCCCTCGAGACTATCATGAACTAGCCCCTCAAACTCAGCTTGTACTACATCAAGTTCAACATACGTACCATCCTCAAGATGATAATGGCACAGGATCTGAGTGACAAAGTTGTTGGTGAGTTTGACATCTAGTAATGTTCTCTTTGAGTGTATTGAACCTGGTAGAGATTCTTTCGCATGTCTCCATCCTGCAAAGGTGTTGCTCCCTCCAAGCGAAGATCTTTTTCTCTTCTTCTACCTCCAAGGCGTCATATGCAACTGCTAACTGAGATATGAGAACACGATCTTTCGCCATGCCTTTTGCTACTGCAATCTCGAGCTGCTGGATCCCTTGGCGAAGTCCATGTGCATCACTCCTCAACTAATATAACTCTGTGAGAAGATGCCAACCTGTAACAATGAAGTTTTCAACCCAGTTGTGTCCAAAAGTTTACCATGATTGACTAACTGATTCAACTTATGTTGTTCTGGAGGTGTGCTTTGTGGAAGAACATGTGCTCTACTCGGATTCCCATGAACAAGATTAGAAATATACTGTCGAAGTTGTCGGATTTCAGCCTTAAGAAGCACTTTATCTTCTTGGTCCTTCATGACACGCTCTTCAAGATTATTTGTGACAATCTTGAGGAGGCTCACACCCGTCTCTCTAGTGCTCCTGCCAAGATTCGCTTTGACGAAGGTGAAATCACCAACCTCAACCTCATCTAGGCTCTTACCCTCTGGTGGCGTAGCAACCTCTATGACAATCTTTGATTCTGGAGTCTTCTCAATGTGCACCTGCTTCTTGATTTTCTTGTTCGACCTCCCCTGATAAGGGTCGCCAAACTCAAACAAATCAAGGTGATATGAGCAATATTATCAATTCGAGGAGAGACTGCTGCTGTATCAACCTGTGGTGGGTCAACTATCTCTGATGTTCCTCAAACTGGTGGTTCTGGCCTGAGTCTATATCAATAGGAGGCGACTGTGGTGAAAATGGCGAACTAGGAGGTGAAAGACGTGGTTCAGTCTATATAACTGTCTCTACTGGAACTTCAAGTGCCCTTTCTACCTGTTTCTGCTTCCGTTTGCCAGTACTTCTCCCCTTTGTGTTTCCACTGAGTCTAACCCCTTCAGGCGGCTTCAAGATAACCTTAACCCAAGGCCTTGACCTTGAGGTAGAAGGTAGTGAAGAAAACCCTATTGGCGGCTCCGTGACTGGAATTGTCCTACTTTGCTCCAACCTGGCTGCATAATGACCCAAAGGATCATAGGAACGCCTCTCAATATGGTACTTGAAGTTGAACCTCTCAAGCTCGTTCGTCATAAACTTGCAATCAATGGCAGTCCTGCATGTGAAAATACCCCATCCGAAAGGAAAGGTGACTGCTGACTTATGGCGATTGTGAAGAAAAGAGTGAACATGTTGAGCTTGTCTAAGAAACTCCATGAAAAGGACTTTATCCAACGGGTACGTTGGTAGCATTAGAGGCTCTCCAACGTAACCATAGACTCAAATATATGTGAAAGTGGGGAATTGAATGAACCAATCTGCCCAACTCTCCATTGCTGATTTTGCCTCTAGTGAAATCCTGATGTGCATTTCATTGTCAAGTTCCCTGACTATCTTCATGAAAAAGTGATCATTCATCACCCTGAAATCCTATTCAACTTTTGAAAACTCTAACTGAGAGTGATATTCATGAATGTGCTGAACACCACGAGTCCCGTTAATCTTCAAGTGTCTAAAACTGCCTTGAGATGCAACCAAGTAGACCAAGTAAGACACCATGTGAAACTCGTGGATTTTGAGGAATCCAGTAATCTGCTGGTGAAGGCACTCACTAATCAACATGGCCCAGTCAAAGCGCTTTGTACCATCGAGGATCCTAGAAATGATGTAGAACATCCATGGTCACAAAATATTAGCTTCCTCCTGACCTATAACCCAATTGAGTAGAGTTATCAAAATGGCAACTTCATCCTTGAATTCACCACAACCAACCTTTTTAGGCATGTTAGTCTTCTGTATTTTCAACCATCTCTGAGCAACTTTCCTCTATGATCGCTCTTGATCTTTATACCATATCTTATCACAAGCCTCAATGACTATAGTGAAATTGTCTAAACGAGGAGGAATAGCAAAGCACTTTTCCACGTCCCTCCACTTAAGGCTGCAGATGACTCTCCCATCAACTGATCTAATTTGTCGTGTAGACGAGTCGTAATGCTTGATGCAAGCAAGAACAAACTCAAGATTGAAAGTTGTGATAGGAATAGACACCTCTGCCAGCGACCCGGAACGCTCAAGATTCTTCAAAACATTGCTGCTAACACCTTCCAATGTACTCAAATTGATCACTGGATAGACACGACCCAAGTCTATGTCCAAAGTTTTCAAAAAGTCATGCATCAAGACTGATTTGGTCTTATAATCTATGGGGTTGAACTGCATTTTGAAAATGAGGACTTCTGACTGTGAAGTTGGGTATGTTTGGACAACTTTCGGAAAAGGCTGAAAAAGCTCTGGATGAAGCTAAAAATAGCTAACTGCGAGAACAAAAATTCGGAATTTTTCTGAAACGTGGGTTTTGTAGAGAATTGAATTCTAAGCAAACCCAGATCAATAAAAATTCGAAAAAGTGAGTTTTAGCAAGGCATGCGGAGGTTTTTCAGTCAAGAAAACGCAGGGGTTCTAGAGCTCACCCAGGCCAATTTTTCCCGAGAAAATTTGGAACATGGGTTTTGTAGGCAATGGAATTCTTAGGCAACCCAAATAACTCGATTTTGAAAAAGATGTGTTTCTAACCCACATGCAAAGGAATTCTCGGAAAAAAACACAGAGCTTTAGAATAAAAGCTACGGGGCAATTTTCTCGAAAAAAACTAAGACATGGGTTTTGCTGCTGTCGCTGAAATATGTGTGAACCCAAATGATCAGATTTTGAATATTCTACCGTTTTCTTTGACATGCAAAGAATACCTAAGACGAGAATAGAAGAAATTAGATAGAAGATAGAAGTTTGTTTATTCTACTTCTAAAGAAAATCGCCTATGCTTGACTTGAGATTCGATGATATCTGTATGCACTGAAAAATTGAACTCTGGAAAATTAATCTTCTAAACAATCTAGACCTAGCACTGAAAAATTGAACTCAAAGCACCTTCAAATCTTCAATTGCTCAAGAAATTTGCCTTTGCTCTGAACTTGGTATGAGAATAATGGCGATTATGATGACTTAAATAAATAAATTCAAGACAAAAATCGTCCATCTTCATGCAATTAAGAGCCACCTTTAAAATATTCAACTTAATTTTGATTGGACCTCACAATAGTTCAACTTTCTCTAATAGGAACTTAAAAATAGTTAACAAAATGTTAAATTTTCCCTAAAAAGGGCGCCACCTTTATTAATTTCAGTTAAACTCAACATGCAAAGCAAAATCGTCCCTTTTTGCAATTAAAATAATCTCACTTAAAGTCGAATTATTTAAATATTAAATAATATTTAAATCCACCTTTCATGGGCGCTTAGTCATCTTTAGTTCAAAAGTCAAAACTTTGACTAAAGGCTTCACTTTTCCAGACTTAACCATTTTAATGAAAATTTGGATTTACAACCCTTGTCGGAGCTCCTGTTCAATTACTGATTCTGATTGACTAACACGCCCAATTGACTGGCTGACAATTTCATTGAAGAGCAGGATCAAATCTGACAAAAACACTCCTTGAGACTGCAATCCATAAAACTGAGGTCTGAGGCTTGAAAAATCAAGGCGCCCTTAGCAAAAGTTGCGCTTTTGACCCCAGACAGTGAAATTTTCATCATTTTCAACACTTAGAAGGTGAAATTGACCCCCTTATATCTCATGTGTGGCAAAACTTCAGGACTGAATAACGAGCTCACTGCGAAGCTGGCTCCATTCCGCACAAAAGCTTCAAGAGAACACTTCATCAAATTTCATCATTTGATAGGCCAAACTCAAGGGCGACCCTGGCCACCAGGGGTGTTTTACTTCCCAGAGATAGCCATTTTTCCAACTGGCTAAAATAACACTTAAACTCCAGCTACAGGTTGCTGACTCGCCTTCTGATCTGACAGAGATATGCAATGGAAAGCTGGATGCAACATGGACAAGATGAATACCTGAGATCACCAAAAAGAAGACATTCACGGCCCCAAAACCTTGGGCGACCCTGACCTCCAGGGGCGCTTTTGCTTTTTCCTTGTCATTTTGACCAAAGTTTAAACCTTGTGTTTGACCTTTGATTCTGACAATTCAGCAACTCAGATTGACCCGCTGACGGGTGCGTTGCGAAGCCTAATCAAATGTGAGAGAAACATCCCAGATGTCATTTGATCGGAATCCTTCATCTAATCCCTCGAAAAGATGGACGCCCCTGGCTAAGAAGCGCGCTTTTCCTTCCAGTGTTAGTCATTTTTAATTTCCCTCATTCCTCGCTAAATCTCCCATATCAGGTGATAGACATATCTTTTAGGCTAGCTGTATAGCTTATCACGAAGCTGACAATATCCCTGACAAATCTTCTTGGAAGTAACTAACTAGGTTTATGTCAAGAGTTCTCAAGAATTCTCCAATCCTTGTGGATACCTCCTTTGTTGACTAACTAGCTACTAACTTCTTCCTTGCAAGATCCTATTTTTATATAAGAATTAGGTTTATGTCAAGAGTTCTCCAACTCTTGTGGATACCTCCTTTGTTGACTTTCTTCTTCGATCTAATTGATGCTAGCATTGCATACATATAGATTCTTAGGTGTTTTCTCTACATCCAAAAGTTCTTGACTCTTCACAGCTATAGTTTGCTAATATAGAAGAGTTATCTTATTCTTCTTGACTGCTATAGTTTTTTACCTAACCCGATTGCATAGACTTCTACAATCCTAGGTACTGACATAAATTGTTGATTTAGGAGTTCCTAGCTCCAGGGACAAATCTTAACTAGTCCCAATTTAAACAAGCTACTAGGAGTTTCATCTTCCTTTCACTTTTCCCTCAGTTCTTTTTCTCTTGCCATTGTGGCACGAGAACTTTCTCAACCTTTATCTTCTGATAAGGTTTACGCATTGTTGCATAATGAGCTCATAGTTTCCTAGTGTTGAACTTGGTAGCTCTTATACCACGTGAAACAGCCCAACCCGTTCGTAAAATAAAAATTTCATAATTTACATCCTACAAGTATGTAAACGTGTTAACATGACATTGCAATAAAAAATTTCCTTTTCTTTATTGATAAAACATGAACAAGTTGCCATATCAATTTACAATAAAGATTTCATTTCAATATAATAACTTCACAAATACATGAAAACAAGAATACATACCTTAACTACATAGCTCCAATGAGTTTTAGAACAAATAGTAGTAAGAAAGTCCAGGAGATCGTCTTTTCAAATCTTGGTACATTGGTCGTTTGATGTGGAGGAGAAACATCACTCGGACGCTTGTCCGCCAACCACGGACTTCTAATGCGGCCCCCCGCACACCTATCATTAGATAGATGGCCCTCCCTTCGAAGAATAGATTGGTAGGGTATCCTTTAACGATTACCAACTGAGCATAGTGTTGTGACCTACACAACTAGAACCTTGCTATTTCACAATCTCGAACTAGTACAAGGATCACAATGAATTGACAGTGTAGTCTCAACTAACTCACATCTAAGTGGAAATTGTACATTTCACTACTTTGGCCAAAGTATTATCATTCAGTACTTCGAATGAAGGTCATCTATCATAAACACTACTCAGGGCCGATTTGCTTTAAGGCTTTCTTACACTACGTGTAGGTTTAGTCCTTCATTGGATAATACGTACCCCAGACATCCTACATCAGACTAGCTACTAGAAATGAAAACAGCATAACAAGTAATCACAATTTCCCCTCCTATACTGGACATCTTCATCCTAGGAGTTTCATAAGCTTAACTAAGTTATTCTAATAACTTAAGCTATGATCATTACTTATTTCAATGCCTTCATTTTCGTCCTAGTATTTAGTAACTACTTAAAGCATATTCTCCTTATATGGAGATCATACAAAAAATGCAATTCACTCAATATGCAACCTTTAACCTTTAAATAGTTTGCTTGCTAAGTACAAATAGGTAAAGCAATTCATAAAACAACTCGTTCTTTCTTTCACACAGAAATACAGCTATGATTGTCTTTCAACCTATGCACAACAATAAACACAAGAATTCAATTTTAATTAAATAACCAAGAATTGAGTAGATAGAAGAAGAGTATCCCATGCCTGTTCCCAAAGCTTCCTTCAAAGAAGATGTCTCAGCACTTTGAATGACTGGCAATTCCTCTTCAAATTGCAGACTTTGCTTCTCAGCTTTACTCACAGGTGCCTCTTCTCCTCAATTATAAACACTCAGAAATTGATATCCTCAACTCACAGATTTGGTGATTACTCACAGTAATAGAAAACTCACAGCAGAATGGTTGCTCTCAGGCAACATGTAAACTCAAGAAATAGAAGGGACTCTCTTTCTCAGAAATAAGAAACTCTCAACAGTATGAATGCACTCATAAATTGCAAATAAACTCTCAGAAATCAAAATAAATTTGAATTCCACAATAGCTCAGAGATGCTCACTTGCAGACAGATGAAATTTGACTTCTAAGATGATGTCTTCAAGAATAAACTGGGCAGCCTTTTATAGAGCCTCAGCCCAACGTTCCTCCACTTCCCATGGCGTCCAAACTGCCAAGTCTGCGAGTTGGGAAACTTCTTAAGAGAAAAGTGGCGAAAATCAGAGGCAAATCATCCTCTTTTGTTGACAGCAAACCAAGAATGAATCAACTCGCACATGGTGGAATTTCCTGAATCGACACGTCCCAGGCGTGTTCTATTTAGGGGCGATTTGGAGCAATCTTGTCTTATTCTCAAACCAGGTCTCACGCCATGCGCTTCAGGGGCGATGCTTTCATCCTAGCGCAGCTTCTTTATTTTCCAGACTTGCAAATGTTTAATAAAGTTCACATTCGAAATATTTCCCCTTTAGAAATGTTTGGCGTGACTTACTTCTTGAATCCAATGCACTTTAAAGTGATAAATATTTCCCAATGTTATAAATCAATTTCCATAGTTTAAATTCCATTATTTCATAAATCGATTTATTCAATTGACTTTATAAAGTAAAGTGTTCATTTTTACCATATCGATCTCCACTTTATTTCAAGTTAAATAATTTATATATATATATATATATTTAATTATATTCATATATATATTATTATAGCTTTATTTTACTTTAATATTTATATATTTAAATATTATAATTTAAATATACTTATATATACATATATATATTTCGCTAAAAACTATAATACATATATATATTTATATAATATTAAATATATATATATATACTTACATATATATATATACACATTTACATATTTATTTGGTGAATACGTATATTGCGAGCCAATCAGCATACTTTCAATATACATATCTATGTATATGTGTATATACGTGTATATGTAAATTCCAAGGCAAATATTAAAGTAATATAATTAATATCCACAGATAATAGGTAGCGTGTGTATGTATATACATGTATATCCTAATATATTCCACAGTGTACACGTATGTGTGTGCATACCATATCGACACATACGTACAGGCATATCCATCTGTCGATCGTACGTCTGTATTGATATGTATATACATATGGATACGTGTACACACTATATACATGTATACACATACCCACCCAACCTATTCACTTATATCCATTCACGTTTCCCCCACAATGATTATAGCACAGTAAGTTAGATAAATAAATAAACATCACTCACAAAGCACAAAGAAGTAAACAAGACTCCTAAAGCCTATGGATGACTTACCAAGACCAACTTAACTGACTTGGTTTCTCCAAACCTATAATGACGTGTGTGTATGCTCAATTGGTTCTCATTACTGTTTACCTGACCAAGCTCCTCCCCGAGTGATATTTCTCCTCTGCCTGGAGGAATGGTCCTCATACCTACACATAATGACACGACAACGGGAGTCATGTGTTCACAACAAAGCAGTATTCATGAAACATCTCAAAAGTTAGATTATTCACAAATCAATAACCTTCTATTCTCCTTTATGCAGTATTTCACCAAGAATAACATCAAATGAAAACATCATTCATATTGAAAACAAGGTACAAGTATCATTAATTCACCTCCAGAATTCACATTTCATTCACATTTACCCTATCTAGTAATGGTAAATAGGAACGTCATAATTTGGGATGTAACAAATAAAATATTATTTTATTCTCTTAAGTGACTTTTTGATATTATTTTATTTTTTATCAATTTATTATTAAATTAATTAAATATAAAGTCACCTTATGATATTGTATTTTTAGGATAACTTTATAAATAATTAATTTAATATTTAATTTAATTAAATTAATCAATTAGTCATCCTTATGAGATAACAATATTTGGACAACATAATTAATTAAATTAATCTACCTCCAATTCAGGGACATGACATCTGTTATCACAGAATCTAGCAGTGCTCGTTCCACGGATAACCCCCCTACGAAACTTGTCCGTTTCCTAGGATTCGTGAAGTTCAAGTACGCATAACAAAGTGATTTTCAAGCCACCTCGAAATGCATTCCAAAGCCTCAAATAGTCAATTCGAGCATCCCCCTATGTTCGCCTCGCGAAGACCTTCGAAACGAGCCCCTTCGCGAAGTCTCACTGTTCGTACTTAGCGAATTGCAAAAAATGCAATTGCACTAAAAAAGTGCGCTCCTGCTCTCAAGCCAAAATTTGGCTAAGTATGAAAAGTGCAGGGGCGCTAATTTTTAGCGCCCCTGCATGAAAGTGAAGTCTCCTAAAATGTAATAGCGCTAAAAAAGTGCGCTATTACACTTTTTTCCCACACTTAATCTTTTTCTGGCCCTAGCGCGTTTCTTCATGTTTTTTGCATTTTTCATCAATCGTGCCACTTTTCGTGCCTAAATTTATTGCTCGACTTGAGTTAGGTTTTTGAGCTTCCCATTTACTTAAAAGTGTTTTATTTCCCCATTTTCATTGTTTATCATCTTTGTTCTTCCTCTCTTCATGCTGGGCGAGTTCTCCTCAAACTGCAATCACGTTTTTGAGAATTTCAAAGTTCCTCTCCAGCAATCTTCGCGTTTTCTCTTGGTAAGTCTTTTTCTTTACTCTCTCCTTTTTCTTTTGTTCCTTTGTATATGTTTTAGGATTTACATACGCGTTTTTATTCTTACTTTCGTTTTCTTCATACGTTTTTCATCCCCACGCATTTTCTTCCTCTCCATTCGCGTTTTTGTTTCGCATGCCCTTTCCATGCTTCTTCTTCATTATGTTTGAAGCGGCATCTCCTCTTCCTCGCGCGTCCTCCTTTCTATGCTTTCCACTCCAACGTTTTTATGTTAGCTTCTTTCCTTGTCGCCCTTTCAATCACGTTTTGGCACAAGCACATTGAAGAAACTCTTGTTTTGTAAGAAGGTTTCCTTGGCCCTTGTCCACGTTTGCGATGTTTGTGATGGCAATGAAACGAATTTTAGTTGCAGCTCCATTCAGAGAAAAACAAATTTTGACTTCAAAGCATTCCATGAAATTCCAAAAATGATAGAGCGCTATTTTTAAGCAACATTACATCCGTTTTCCAAAATCATGATTCAGATGCAGAAGCGCTATTTTTCAGCGCCCTGTCATTTTTAAAATATTTTTCTAACACTGAGATGCAGGAGCGCTATATTTCAACGCCCCTGCATCAAAGCCTGAATTTCCAAAAAATGTAAGGGCGCTGAAAAAGTGCGCCCTTACACTTTTTACAATTTTTTCCAGATGAACTTCAAACTCGCCTAATTTATTCCTGAACTTCTTCCCTTCCATTTTGTGCATCGTTTTGCGTGCCTTGTCATCCGCTCCACGCTTTCCCATCATCGTTGCTCGTTTCGCACATCCCCATGCTACCTAACAACTAATGTTTGTTCTGGCTCAACACCTTGCAGTCTCTTTTCAAAGATCTTCAAACTCTGAGTGATCAAAGTTTGAGTTGTTCCTGATGACTGCCGGTAAACCTCCGTCTTCTTCAAGAGCAAAAACCAAAATGAAGTATAAATATCAAGGTGTCTATCCGCCGACCGTAGTGGTCTCCAAGGTGGAAGAAATAAAGGACACAGAGGTTGGCCATCAAGACTTGGTTGATTTTGCGAAGCAAACAGAGATGAAACCTCTTCCTGATCCAATGAGAGCAATTGTACACAGTAACCTGCATTTGGTAGCTATGTTCCCTACAGCTGCACATAATACGGAGTTTGTTCTTCAGGTGGCATCTCACTACATCAGAGAAAGTAGAAGTGTGATCGATTCTTCTGGGCACGAGATTCTAAGACTCGACCCTGATTTCTTTGACATTGTGTTTAAGGTTCCTCAAATGGAAAAATACATTGATATTTATATACAAAAAGCACAAGAGGTCTTTGACGCTGATCCCAACAAGGCTAAAAACCTGATAAATGCTCAATGGTTAAAGAAGTCTAGACCATCTGTTTCCAGATGGCCAAAGGGACTCCTGCGAAGCGATTTCAAGGATGACGTCAAAGATATGATCACATTTTTACGCAGAGTGAAAGGCTTGCCAGAATCGTCCACTTTTCACGATTGGATGTATGAATACATCAGGATTATAAGAAGACAAAAGGTGCACATTGACTGGGGCAAACAGATCAGTGATGAAATACATGAGCAGCTGATCAATGCTCCTTCCACATTGAAATTCTATGACTTCTTACCTGGTGTACGCGGCGGCTGTAATGAGACAATTCCCAAGTCTATCTACAAAAGGGAATCGGATGATGGTACCTGTATACAGATTTTTCTATCAACTGGAACTGAAGGAAAGCTTTCATCACTTCAGGCGGGTCACAGATGCTTTCTTTGTGCCTTTGCTTTTCAATTTTGATCCAGCTCTTGAAAGGAGAGTATTTGATGAGGCTTATAAGGTGGTAAGTAAAGTTGGATGCCTATTTCTTCAATTCCCAACGTTTACTTACTTGAGAGTACGGTGCTACACTGGCTGTCCTTACATGCTGCCACGTTATCCTTCGGATAAGTGGGTTCTCATGGAAACATGCAGACAGTTGATTTCAGTGCAAAAAGAACGAAGAAGCAACCACAAGCGTGGATTCAAGTTCCCACTGACCATTGGCCGATATACTATCCCAACTGCACAAAAGGCTAAGTCTGTCTATGCTAAAATGCAGATCATGGCAATCAAGACCTACAGGTATAGGTTTGATTTTGATTTCCGAGATGTCAGAAAAAGATTACAAAAAGGTCATCATCACAAGTACCGTTTTGAAGACATCTAGGCTGATTGCAGAGATGAAGAAGCCATTCGCAAAATGGATTATTGCAGGTTGACTGTTCAGCAAATCAGAGACCTTGATATTGCTGACCTACCAGAGGATTTTGCAGATCCTGGTGATATCATGAATGTTGTCTATGATGAGCAAGGAATTGTTAAAAGGCCGTTGCCTGCAATTCAATGGTCTAGGAAAGAAATTACCAGCATGAGAGAGAGATTGATGTCAATCCTAGCCAACACTGCAGAATGGTTACATAAGCATGGTTATGAAATGAAAAGTTTCAGAACAGATTCAGAAGGAGAAGAATCCGAAGCAGAAGCTCGCCAACAGCAAGAACTCCGCGACAAAAATAAATCGGCAGCTGTTCCCACTTCTTCATGAAGAGGTCCCAGGATCAAGTTTACTGTTGGCAAGAAAGATATCCAGTCCGTCCCAGAGACAGAAACCACGAAATCTAATCCATCTCGCTCTAAGGGTAAAAAGTCTATTCCAGAGGAGATAGATTATGATGAAGGAACTTCAAGTGATCAATCCGCTGAAGATGAAGACTCAGCAGAAGTAGACTCCGATGCAGAAGAGGTTTTTGAAAGCGGGCAAGAGTCTGAAGAAGAATCTAAAGGTGATTTTGAAGGTGAACCAGAATCGGAGAGACAAGAGGGTGATCAACAGGAACCCGGGCATGATCAAGAAAGAACTACTTCTCTTCCTAAGAATGAAGTTGAGGAAATTCCTAGAACGTCATCGCCTATGATTTCCAATGTTCCTCATACCCCTCCAAATTCAAGAACTCCCCCACCTCCTGTTCCTTCGTCGCCTATTCCTACCACATGCATTCCTGCAGTTGAGATATCCACTATCCCTGCAACATCAACCCCGCTTGATACTCCCTCAGTGACAAGAATTCATACGGTTGATATACTGTCAAGCCCTCCATCGTCCATTCCTAGCCTGTCTTCACCAACATATGATATCACTTCTGAGAATGAATTCAATAGTTTCATGAATGAGTCAATGCGTGAACAGCTCAATGTGCAAACTACAAGAGCAATGATGACAGATACTTCTCCTATTGTCACGATACCCATGGTAACTTCAGACGTGACAATAACTTCAGAAGTGGCGATGCCAACTGAATTAACAGTGAATCCAGAAGTTCACACCTCCTTCCTTCCCCCTTGGCTAATATCTCAAGTGTCGAAGCGGAAGAAGCAAATGATCTCTCCAGAAGAGCTCAACCTCGAAGAGATAGTCCTTCCAAAGGCTAAAAGGAAGAAAAAAGCAAAAGTATACTCAAGGCTGAACGTTGATAAGTCTGGCCACAAGTATGCAGAGATTGGCATACCGCCGCATGAAGAAAGTGATGTCAATATGGAAGACTACACAGTGACAAAAGTCCAACTTGGCAAGGTTACCAATGAAAGTGCAAAGGCCGATGTGCAAGTGACATTGGATATCTTGGCTGGAAGACTAGATAAAGTAGAGCAAGCTCACAATATGTACAAACAGAGGGCAGAGCATTATGCCACTGTTGTAAAGAGACTTGCAGGATCTCCAACTAATGCACAACCGCTGACAGTGGTAAGTATTGAAGACCCAGCTGTCAAGAAAGCTGAGAAGTTCGCCTCCAAAGGCAAAGTGTTGTATGATTTTGTTGAGAAGATCATTGAACACGGATCTCAGATCATAATTGCTGCGGACGAGAAAACTACCTTGTTAGCCAAGCTCACCACAGAGCTTGATAAAGAAAAAGGTGTACTTTCCCAGGAGCGCAGAGACATGGAAAAATGCCTGCTAACGTGGTCAGAGATGAAGCAAGTAAAGCTCAGTAAATTGGTGGAAGTTGGGGTAATTCCTGACAAAGAAAAGTTCGTTGAAGTAAGGGAATCCTTGAAACATCGAATTCAAGTAATTCAATCTCTTACGGAAGATCTCCACCAAGTACAGGAAGATGTCGAAGGACATCGTGTTATTCTTGAGAAAGGTATCAAAGAGTTGCCTAGTCAACTTCTTGAGGAGAATCGTATCTTCCTGCCGGCCACAAAAATATCTCAGATCTTCAAAGAAGCCATCATGAAATTGATTGACAGTTCAGACTTTTCAAAAGCCTCACTGAACGCCATTTGTGATACAAGGCTCACATTGGATAACCTGAAAACGCATCTTGACAGGTGCAAGAAGGTTCACTCATCTGCCATGAGATCAATCATGAGAATTCACACCATTGTGGATTACACCGTTGGTCCAGATGAGAAGTTCGTGCAAGAGACCAGGAAGAAATATGAAGACTTCCGCGCCCAAAGCAAAGAAACATGAAGAAGCTTCCTGATCTCCAGTGTTAGACATTTCCGGCACATCCCTTTATGCATCTTGTAAATATTTCTTGACATCTTAAATGTCTTTTTGTAAATTGTAATTACACCAAGTTCAAAGATGTAATCTTTTGAAAACAAATTACACTTTGACTTTGGTCAAAGTTAGGTGAGATCTCCTAAAATCGCTCACCTAACTTTCCTTAATTTCCTCAATTAGATTCCTAATTTTGCTCATCCCTCTTTCTATATAATGTGAGGGATTTTCATTGTAAAGTTTATACTTTAGTATTTTGCAACGAAGTGCTGCCCTTTTTGAAGCAGAATTGTGAAACTTTGTGTTCATGCTTTGTGAATGAAATTCGATCAATAAAGAAGAAGATTGCAAGCCAGACTTTGTGTTGGATTCGATAATCTTACAAATTGATCTTATTTGGTGGTGATTAGGTGATGGAATCTGAAGGACTCTGAGTAATTTATGTAAACTTTGTGTTGCATCTATTATTTAGATTTTCATTTGTGTTTTGTTTATCTTTTGGTTGAATGATCTACAAGACTTTGTGCTTGTAATTATTCACACTCTTTGGATACTATTGTTGAATGATCTATAAGACTTTGTGCTTGTAATTATTCATGCTCTTTGATAATTTGGTTGGATGATCTACAAGACTTTGCGCTTGTAATTGTTCATGTTGTTCGAGGAATTGCTGCGTCTAAGAAGACTTTGTGCGTCTAACGTGACAAACGATACACTCTTCATAGATCCACCATTGAAAAAGCTATGGAACGACTTTGTGCCTTCGTGAGCTTTCCCTTTTACTTTATTTGTTTATTGTTAATTACTTTTGGTATCTCTATGCTTTGCTTTGACAAGATAGAGGTATTGGTATTACTGCTAGTTGATCGTTTAAAGTTGTTAAGAATCGTGAACTTCCAACAGTGAAGCATTGTAAACATCTTCTCTGAAAAAAGAGAGAAGGATGAATGTAACACACCCCCCCCCACTTCGTAAGTTTTGTGTACATTTTGTAATTACTTGTTTGTTTTACTATCGCTTCTATCAGCAATAAGAAGGGCGCCTCCCCTTTCTGAGAGGAGAGATTTACATCTCACATAGTTGTGGCTGAAGTCCTAGTTGTGTAATCTATCGAAAAGCTGATTACATAATTTTCACCCAACAACATCAGAGATATCACTCCATTATTATTATTCTTTGTTAATCATTCATAGATATTCAATGATTTCACTTCATACACTCACAGCTCCTCTGTTATCATTAGCTTTTTTTGATATCACACACTGTAAAGTGCCCTGCCAAAACTGATCCAAAAACCCTGAATTTCTGCCTTTGGAATTTTGACAAACACTTTGCTTGCAACCCTTAACTTGCTGGTTCTGAGTTTCAATTTGCCTTGTTTTTGTTTTGACTTGATGCAATGATGTTTAAATGCTTGCAAATGACTTCTAAGATGTGTATTCAAATGTCTAAAATGAAGATGCAACTCTTTTTGTATTTTTAGATGCAACTACATGTCCTACATATGCAAAATATGCACCTACAACAGTTATGGATTTTTACAAACACTTTGTATGTAAACTATTAATGCTGATAAGAAAGTACAACTACTAGACAATTTGTCATACAATTGACTGTCAATCTCTGTGATGTCCCCTCGCTAGACAGTTCTCGGGAACAGAGCGTTAGCCCTTTTATTGGACCCTTGTGGCCTAGCCAGTTTGGATAGAGGGTCAGTGGTGCATTTTGGAGAGTTTGTTTGTTCGTGTTTTCAGTGGACAGTGTTTAGATCACAGTGAGCGTTGGCATTCCAGGAGTTCATCGCTTCTGACGGCACGAGATTATCCTGAGTTTTGAGCATGTTACGGGATTTTAAGTGATTAAGTTAATTTATTAACTTAAAACGCCATTTTTATAAAGTCACATTGACTTTATTAATATTTTATCACTTAAATGTCAAAAAGGGGAATTATAATATTTTAATCACTTTAAATATTATAAAAAAGTGCGCTCAAACTATTGAAAGGGAATATATTAAAATATTGAAATATTTTAATGATGAGAAAGGCCGTACATTTCTTGAAATGCGTGCCATTTCATATAAAGGCTTTTCCTGGCAATAGAAACTCACCTTTTGATTATTTCGAATTGCCTTGAGCATCTTTCTTTGAGCATTCTCCTGTGACCAGGGTTTGATCAATTTGTCCATTGGAGAACGGAAAACTCTTCAGTGTTGAGTACTCTTGAGGCTGTGAAAGATCAGCTGAATCAGTACAGTTGAGAGCTTCACACAGAAGTTCTACAGTTGCAGACAGAGGGATTTTATATGCAGTTGTTTGTCTTTTGCACATTCTAGAGGGTTTCTACTGGTGGCGCCCTTTCCACAGCTTCAGAGACTTTCTTTCAGAGATTCTAATGCTTCCTTTCATGGCCGTACGGATTGCATTGGGTTTTGTGCCTTGAGAAAGGCGTGTGAAGTAATTAATAAAAACGCCTTCCTTTTGAGAGGGCTTTGGCATCTAACATTGGCGGCTAGTGATTTCAGAGGGTTGTGACCAATTTCTGAGCTGGAGAAACCTTGTCTGGAGCTTGGGCGTGCTTTTATGCTGATTTTCACCATTTCCGGCTGTAGACCTGGCCAGTTTCTTATTTAAATAATCTGGAGCCTGATTGGTATGTTTATCATTCTTAATCTATTTGTTGGTGTTTAATATTATATTCTGTACTTTCATTCTGAAGAAATAAGATCAAAATTATCTTTTATGAGCAAAAATATGCTGCGCCCCTTCTCTTCTGTCTAATAAGATTTCTTTAAAAAACTCTAAAAACAATTAAAGACTTAAGAATTTGGGGGTTTTGAGCTGAGAGCCAGCAGGGCTCATCACAATCTCCTCAAGTCTCCAATATGATATTGCAATTGAAATGAAGATTATTACAATCTGGAAATGAAGTGTAATATGACCTATTACATATGCAATTCCTTTCTACTTTTCAACATGACCATGACTAAAACTAAATGCCAAACTGCAGCAATACAATGGAATCTTATTATGATTCTATGACTGTAAACATAATGCTAAAATGCTGGTATAAGATAGTAAGGGACTCCTATTGAAAATATGACTTAAAATGCAATTACAATTCCACATGAAGAACCTGATACAACATGGCAGTCAGCATAAGATCATTCGATTCTCCTTGATGTAACATTCTATGACCTCCAAAGGCAGCACTAAGTCTCCTTGAAGTCCCACGACCCCTCCTAAATATTCTCAGATTTTTTAAGTGCGTCCCTTCACAAAATCGCACCATAGCATGGGGTGCCCAGCAAGTGATGAAATTCTGATTTTTATCCAACCAGCCAAACAAGGAGTCGTTCCTCTATCAAATCGTCCTCCTAGATGAAAAATCGTCCTTCCAAAGGACTGAAATCCTCCAACAAAATCTGCAATCTTTTTCTTCAATCGATCTCCTCCAATTATCAAAATTTGGCTGGAAGCCACAAAATTTTGAAGTTGCAGGCACAATTAGAAAGTCTGAGATAACTTTTTCCAATATCTAGCTAGGGCTGGTGTTACACAGCCGAAACTAGCAAACTTAGAGAATTCAACTTCTCCAACTATGTCAAGCATTCAAGCTCTCCAATATTTAAAAAATGTATTCAATCTAGGATGATCTCAAATGCCCTCCAAAATCTCCTTATAAAGAATTCACAAACATTTCCAGGAAGCTTCTAAAATAAAATATTATTTTATTTTATTAAGTGATTTTTTGATATTATTTTATTTTTAGTCACTTTAATATTAAATTACTTAAATATAAGACCACTTTTTAATATTTTATTTATTTAATAACCTTATAAATAATTAATTTAATAAATTCTCCTTATTGCTCCAAATTGGGGACATGACACATTCGTATGATCTTATATGCTCAGCTCTCAAATACTGGTTGAACTATATAAGCAGCCACCCATCATATTTCTGAGTAACCATAATTTATAGGCAGATTTCATATTGTTGTATAAATTCTATCATTAGGAGAGATACGTATTCTACCCAAAGAATACGCCACTTTTATTAGAGATTTTTGAGAGTAGGAAAAAGGAACTTGGTGAGGTAATTATCATCAATTTGGACAAACTGGACTGAGCTGGAAGTAAAGGCAGCTCTTTCTTCAATTGGGAAAAGCATTCACAGGCATGGAATATTCTTCTACTATTCTTTTATTAAAACTTCTATGCTGTTTGAAAAAGTATTTCTGTTTGTGCATAGGAAGAATAAATGTTGTCTTTTAGAAAAAGGAAAATGAAGCAATTCTAGCTATGTTTTACATGTTTGTAATAATCTCCATAATAGGAGAAAGTTGTTTGCTTTAGATATTAATCTAATAAGCTTGATTAAGTGAAAGAGTCATTGAGGTACACCAGCTAAGTTATTGAGTTAACCAGGAAAGCTTGTGTTTACTCCTAGGAGAGGTCATCCCAAATGGGAGATGGTTTAGTATACTTATTTGTAAGTAGATTGTTTGAAGGTAGGTTATCTAGGATGATGAACTATCCATTGAAAGATATACCTAGCTTGTGTAATTTACTAGTAGACTAGATTGTTGTAGGTTAGTCTGGGATGACAAATTATCCAGTGAAGGACCACACCTATGCATAGTGTAAGATAGCCTAAGTCAAATCGGCCCTAAGTAGTGTTTATGATAGATGACTTCATTCGAAGTACTGAATGAGAATACTTTGGTCAAAGTAGTGCAATGTACAACATCCACTTAGACTGTGTGATGCTTGAGACTACACTGTCAGTTCACTGTAATCCTTTATGCATGCTAGTTCGGAATTGTGAAATAGCAAGTTCTAGTTATGTAGGACACAGCACTATGCTCAGTTGGGTTGTCATTATCTGATACTCTACCAATCTCTTCGTTTGAAGGGAAGGGCCATCTACCGAATAGTAGATGTGCGGGGGACCGCATTAAGAATTTGCGGTTGGTGAAAAAGCACCCGAGTGATGCTTCTCCACAACAGGCGACAAAAGACACCAAGATTTGAAAGGAAAGGAACATGGACCATCTTACTACTATTTGTTCAAAAGCTCTTCGATCTATGTATGTATCTTTATGCTTTCTTACTCTAATGTTTTCTTGAAAAGAAAAGGAATAAAATGTGGAAATATGTTGTATCATGTTTATAAATGAAAAGAAAAATTTTATTGCAATGGCATTTACTCATTATCTTTACTTGTTGATGTAAAATTAAGAATTTTTTTTACTTTACGTAAGGGCTAGGTAGTCACAAAATAAGTGTTCACTAAGTCTGAAGTCTTATTTTCCTAGATAAATTGAACCATTCAAAGCTGACATGGCTTAGCTAATTTGGCATTTGACTTTTCAACCGCTGACACCATGCTGATTTGGCACATATGCTGACAAGGAGACAAGCCAGCAGCTAAAGCAAGCAAAAAAGTAGGTGAAGTAGACACGCAAGCACCTCAACCACATAGGCAAGTAGCTCAACCATACAAGCAACTAGCTCAAGTAGGCAAGTAGGTAGCTTAAGCATGCAAACAACCAGCTCAAGCAAGTAGGCAAGTAGCTCAAGCACGCAACCAAGTAGCTCAAGCATGCAACCAACCAGCTTAAGCAAGTAGGCAAGTAGCTCAAGCATGCAACCAAGTAGCTCAAGCACGCAACCAAGTAGCTCTAGCAAACAACCAACCAGCTTAAGCAACTAGACAGACAACATTTTTTAAATTTTCATAATTTTTAAGCATAAAGTAATTATAAGAACACATCTTGTTGAAGATACATGAAGTAACACATCGATACATGTGATACATAAAGTATAAATATGATGCACAAATACACGTAATACATAGAGTATACACAAGAAGCATGAAGCATATATGCAAATAATACATGAAATATACGCATGAGTACATGAAGTCACAAAGCATACATATGAATATATGTAATTCATAAAATATACACTTGAATACGTAAGTCGCATGAATACACGTATACACATGAGTGCACGCAAGTCACGAAACATGTAGTTTGCAAAGCATACACTTCAATACACGTAAGTCACAAAGTATGCACTTGAATACACATAAGCCACAAAGTATGCAGTTGAATACACACAAGTCACAAGGAATACACTCAAATACACATAAGCCACAAGGTATACACTTGAATACACATAAGCCACAAAGTATACACTTGAATACACATAGGTCACAAGGTATACACTTGAATACACTCGAATACGCATAAGTCACAAGGTATCCACTTGAATACACATACGTCACAAGGTATACACTTGAATACACATTGGGAGTTGAATCATAATGGGACTTTGTGATGTCCCTTGCTAAATCTGACCCAAAATCTTTCAATTTCCGCCTTAGAAATTTTGTCAAACAGTTGGCATACGAAGTATGTACTTGCTGATTTTGTTTCCAGTTTGCTGTGAATTTGTTTTTGATGCTTGCCAATGATGTTTAAATGCTTGGAATTGATAACGAATATGTCTAACAACAATATAGATGATGTGAAAATATGTTTTTGTATTTTCAAATGCAAATAAATAACTTAACTTCATGAAAATGACCACCTACAACCAATTGACATTTTCACAAACAATTGGCATGCAAACTCTAAATTCTTTATTTGCAAAATATCATTCCCAAATCTGATTACATAGATTATCATGCAAATTTCTAAATGCTCAAATGATATTTACTAGAATGCAATGATTGCCAAGACTCTTGGCATTACAACAAGTTACCAAATGTATGACAATGCTCATTTGATTATGCATCTACGGCAGCTATCTCTATAATGACTTATGCTTATGCAAATACATCAAAGAACCTGAATAAATATGTTGATGAAGCTGATATGTATTGGCAGCCTTGTTGACCATGAGAACCTCCCAAAAAGATGAATTTGTTCCACCTTGTTGGTTGAATATTTTGCAAACTTGTGAGGTTTAGCAAAATGGTGGTTTCAGCCACAGTGTGTGAGTTAAAACTCTCCTAATTAAGGGAAGGCTCCCCCTATCTAACTAACTAAAAACAAATATAAGTGGAACAACAACATCTCCTCTTGTTTCAGGAAAGATTAAACTCTTTTCTCTTTTTAGAAAGGTAATATGAACTTTTAAATAAACTTTAACAGCAGCTTGTAATAAAATCAAGAGAAAGGAAATGAAATTTCCTGAAAGCTCAAAGACTTTTGTCACTTCCTTCGGGACGGGAAAGCAATTTCAAGCACAAAGTCTTGAAAATCTGCAATCCTATCTACTCTTTTGAATGATAATTCTAATGATAATATACGGCATAAAACAGCACAAAGTCTGCAAGTATGATGTATCTATTAACTACTATGAATAAGAATTATTACGAGCACAAAGACTTGCAATTCTTCTTAACTTCTAAACTATGAATTCAATCTTCAACATTCACAGCACTCTGCAAATATTTCAATTGAAGCTCTCCCTAGCAATCTTCCACAATCTTCAAATAATCACAAAGTAATGCTCCAAAATGACATAAGAACACAATGGATGCAAAGTAGGACTTCAACACAAAGTCTAAAATCTGCAACTCTCTGATATTATTTGAAAAGGAACAACTTATAACTATAAAGCTCAAAGTCTTTATGAGTACAAAATTCTGCAGAAATTACTTGCTTGCCAAAAAAATCAAGATTACAAAGGACCCTCTCAAGTATTTATAGGAGAGAGGTCATGAGAAAAAGGTGGGAGGATCCCAACTAACTTGAGAAATTCTCTCAACCACCAACTACTTGCAATTGACTTATTCCAAATTACAAGTCCTATTGTAATTTGACTTGTAACTTGATTACATGTAATTACAATATTCAATAATGCGAGTAACATGGCTACTTGCCATTACAATTTCTGACTTTACATGTAATTTGTCAAAACAAAATTACAAATGCATAATTGAAATTATTCTAAGTGTCCAAGACACGACTCTAACTACATCATCCTTCATCTGCGATGATCTTCATGCTACTTCAGGATTTTAGAATTTAAAGTATTCAAGATTGGTGAAGACATCTCGAACTTGGAACGGGAATTTGCATTCTTAATGATCTTTGTGTCCTTGGCGAACTTCAACCTTATCACAGGCTTGGAATAGTATCATTTCTTTAGGAAGGAAGTTCTTCTCTTCGTTGCGTTCTTTTTCCATGCTTAATTTACTTTGTCCCTAGATGGTTTCATGAGGATTATTGACCTTCAGGTTGCTCCATGAATTACTGTTGCATCTCTTCTTCTTTTGTTCACTGATGAAAAACCCATAACACCTTATTCAAGATGAAATTTTTATAAAACAATGCCCATGCCTTGATTTGTTGGTTTGATAGATCATGTGTGTAAACAAGACTGACAAGGGAAGGGATAAATTGATGCAAAAATGGGCTCACAAGTGAATTTCGGGTTCTGGAAGGCTGACAGCAAGTGCATAGTGTAATCGTGATTTTTGAAAGCTTTTGCAAGTGAAAAATGTATAAGGAAAAATAGGAAGTCATTGCACGTAAATTTTGAAAACTTTTAACTTGCATTCTTTATTAAAACTTCCTACTTGCAATGAGTGGGCAAAAACCCGATTTGCTTCTAGGGCATAATTTTATTCTTTTTTCTTTTTAAGAAAATGAAAATGGAATTATGGAGAAGTAGTTGACATGGAAATGGAATAAATGAATGTAAATGAATAGTGAATGAAAGGTAAAAGGATATGATGGGTGAATGAAAAGATGGGAATAAATGGTATTTTGAAAGAAAATAGAATGGAAACGCGTTTTTTACATAGAAAGGAATGTGATTAACGTTTTGAACTAATAGTAGCAAAACGCGTTTTGGAGACTGAAGGCATTTTCAACAATGAAAGGCATTATAAAATAAAAACAATAAAAACGCGTTTTTAGCAATGAAGATGAAGGCGCATGAAAGGAAAGACGTTTTTATAAAAACGTTTTTTTTGAAATGCAAGACAAATGAAAACACGTTTTTATCAAATGAAGGCATTCTGGAAATAAAAACACGTTTATATGAAAGAAAGGCGTATGAGATAGAAGGAGAAATGAATGGCGTATGAAAGTGAAAAACGTGTTTTTATAAAAACGTTTCCATCAAATGCAGATTCAAACTCACACAAAGGCGCCCTAATAACAAAAGATTTCAAAACATTAAAATGAAGAGAAACAACAAAAATAAAGAGGAACAAATCTGCAACAAGGGAAATCGGGCTTTCAAAAGGCCATTACAAGTTAATTTTTCAAAAATCGGGTTTTAAGAAGACATTGCAAGTAAGTTAAAATGAAATCGGAGCTTTTTAGAGCAATTGCAAGTGTCCTTTATTAAAATCGGCCTTTTTTCAAGCCTTTGCAAGTGTCTTTAAGTAAAATCGAAACTTTTAAGAGTGATTGCAAGTAACTTAAAAAGTAAGTCGGACCTTTTAAAAGCAATTACAAGCAACTTAAAAAGTTAAAGTAACTTGCAATGAACTCAAAAAGTTCCTATACTTGTAAGTGACTTAAAAAGTTCCTAAAAAGACTTAAAATGAGAAAATAAAAACAAAATGACTTGCAATAGACACAAAAGTTCCTATTATTGACTTGCAGTCAAGCTCAAAAACTCCTACTTGCAATGAAGCCATAAAAACCCGAAATGGACCAAAAATGTAAAGAAAATGACTCAAAAACTCATGAAAATGATCAAGGAGAAAGAAAAATGGATATTCAAGGGAACCATATACCTAAAACTGAAATTTTCCAGCGTCTACACTTCGTAAAACGTGCCTTAGAAGGGAAATTCTTCAAATTTTATCAAAATTTTGATAGGTTATCCCAATTTTTAACAAGTCAAAAATTAGGAACAACACACCTAACAATGCCGCCCCTTTGCTGATATGCAGCAAGCATAGGTTGATTCGATCCTCCCTTGTGGATGCTAGTTTTGCCTCCAAACTGCAATGTATTCCTTCCTTGATCCCTTGCGTCCCCTTCCTGATTTATTTATGAATTTTAACAGCCTCCTCTCACAAGATCGCACCACACATAGGGCGCCCAGCTTGAGGGAAAGTGACGACTTTCTCTTCCAGCAATCAAACTTAATCAATGACTCATAAATGCATCCCTCCTTGTTGCAAGTTCGTCCGTCATTGAAGACTGAAAACCTTCCATACAAATCTTCCAATAATCTCCTTGTATCGATTTTCTCCAATGGATGATAAATTGGCCAAAGGCCACAAAATTATGCTGCAAATGAGAAGACTGAAGTATCTCCTCCCAAACTAGCTAGGCTTGATATTTCACAAGTGAAACTAGGACCAGCTAGGCTTGATATTTCACAAGCGAAGTTTGCCAAGCATTAAGCTCACCAAATGTAGAAATTTAGAAATCAACTCAACCATGCCAAAATGCTCAGCCAAAGCTTTTTTTATACTTTTTCAACCACATCTCCCAGAAGCTTCTAGAAATAAAGTATTATTTTATTCAAGTGACTTTTTATAATATAATATTTATTTTAGTCACTTTATTAAATTAATTAAATATAAGGTCACCTTTTAATATTTAATTGTTTGATAACCTTATAAATAACTAATTTAATAATCCACTTAATTTAATTAAAATAATCAATTAGTCATCCTTATGAAATATCATTAATTTGGACAACTTAATTAATTAATTTAATTAAATTAAACTTCCTCCAAAATTGGGGACATGACAGACTTGGATGAGGAGCATGATAGGTGCACCCAAAGCTACCCACACCAAGCCCAAGAGCGGATATACCACCCCTCTTGGCCCTCAAGTGGCACACACAATCATCCACATGGGGTGGTCTACTTGGCGGACAACTTGTATCTCCATTTTCTACCCTTGCTGCCTTATCCATTCCACTTATGACTGAAACTTCCTTAAATTCATCTCAACCACCAATCCATGTAGAGGTTGGGGAAGAGGCTACCATAGGAGGCCCGTAGACATCCTCTCTCTAAATCCAAGGGCAGATATCACCCCCTGGTTCCAAGTGGCACACACAGTCATCCATCATAGAGTGGCATACCTAGGAAAAAGTCTAGTATCTGCTCAACCTACTGGTATCTCCCCCTTTCCTCCTCATGATTGCTTGATGAGTAAAACAAATACAAAATATATCAATAAGCAATATATCATTACATACAATAATCATGATAGAGCATACCACAATATCTATCAGAACCTAGCATTGTTATATGCACATCAGCAGATGTAATAATTAATTCCGATCTGCTTGATGTTGATCTCTCTTAATAGTCTGCAAATATAGGCTGCCTGAATGTAAATATCTTTCTGCCAATGATTCGATATGTTTTAATATACAGAAGATATTGCTTAAAGAGAAACAAATAGATTGAGTTAGATGAACAATTGCTAATAAGGACTAATAATTGATGCAAGCATCATTATTGCATAATCATCTTACTTTCCTTTATCTGACTTCATATGTCTCTCATGCCTCTTGATATTCTGCTCTAATCCCAAATGATCTTCCATTTATTTCCTTCTGTTGTTCTTATTCAGATTTCTAATTCATTTCCCTTCATAGATTCTCCTTCTAATGTTTTGTTGCTTGGATAATAGATGTATTTTCTAAAGGTGATGATTTTACCAAATGATGCGCTCCTCCTTGTATACCCTTCAAGATAGGGTGAAAAGACACACCTTTTATTTTCTTTGCATCCTTTACAAAGGATGCACCCCTTCCTTGATTGCTGTTGTTTAAACTTCTTTAATTATTATTCATCGTTGTTTAAAGTTTATTGCCTTAACTTGGTTCGCTGCCTTTAGTCTTAACTGTTGCCTTCATTTGAACCGCTGCATATTTTCCCAGATAATCGCCACATCTCTTACCTAATTTCCCCCGATCCTTTCTTAAGCTCTCTTGGTCAGCGACTATCTTATGTGCTGAAAAGGAGTCAGCCCAAGGTTTAAAGCATTATTTAATTCAAGATTCTTTTTATAAATAATTGTGTATTGCTGCTACGATCTGAGTGTTGGGGATAGGACATAAATATCCTATAGAATAGGACATCACACTGGCTGCTTTTAATCAACATTTTTATAATTGTATTTTTTTCCTATATATCTATTATTTTATATTTTATATTCATATATTATATATAAATATTTTTATTTTTATTGTATATAAATAAATGTAATTATGATGATTATAATAATATTTAAATTGTTAATTATTTTAATATTTTAGTGTTGATCATGATGGGGGCATGACACAATACAAGAGACAAGTTATGTCAAAGAAGGATATGGTGGCCTGCATGATTTTCAAAATAGGCTTGAATAAATATACATGAGTGCATATGCGCTTATAAATATAATATCTGGACCACTCAACTTAAAATTAATAATACGAAGGACCATCAAAATGACATGTGCGGGTCAGCTCCCCCAACTTGTGAAAGTTAATTTCTCCATTCATCTCTTATAATTAAGATAAATCCGACATCTAATCCCATGGTAAGGAAGATCTCCCAAAACTGCCAACCCACTCCTAATCCACCTAGAGAGAGAAAGCGGGTTTGACAAGGATGTCTGTAGCTTTATTATCTCCACAAGGGATATGACAAATGCATTATTCCTGGGCATTTTCAAGAGGGTATCAGATATCAACCATTACATGTTTAAGCTGTCAGTTTCCCCCTGCAAGACATAAACATCCAGCCCTAATAGCACCCAGATTGGCACTGTAGGCACCATCGGTATGGACATTGAGAAAAGAGTTATTCAGAGGTTTCTATCTTAAAATACATGCTTTCTTTTTAGCAACCTTGTTATTGTCGTACAATTCATGTCAACCTTCAAAATTTCAAATAACAAATGGGGAAAAACAATAAATTAACCCTATCAATAGATATGCTATTACTAAAATCTCCAGAAAAAACCTTGGTAAGACATACAATATTTAGGAAAATAACTGAAATACTAACAAATTAACCCTGTAAATTTCAATGCTAAACCCAAAGCCCTTACAAGTGCTGAGATATAACACCATAAATTTCAATGCTAAAACTAAATCCCTTTCAAGTGTTGAGAAATTAAACCCATAAATTTAAATTATAAGCTAGCACTTAGAGAACATAAAAAATTTAGTAAAATATTCTCTAAATAAATCATAATACAGGAACTAAAAATTATAGTGCACAAAATTATACGTTGCTATAATATTGTCACAGATACTGACTTGTTAAACCAGCTTTGCATTGACCTTAGGAAAACATTCACTACCAAAAGAAACCTCAAAAATATATGCTATACAGAATATATAGAGAAAAAATTCAAAGAAAATCCCCGAAAGCACCAAAGAAATGTACTATGTTAATCTCAAGAGTTCACACCAATCTCGAGAAAACATTTCAGGCACCCCTCAAAATTAAGTTTAACAGAAAAATTATACAGCAAAACTTCAAAGAAATTCCTCACAATTTTATATGTTAAGTTAAAGACATTATACTTGTCAATAGTGGCATGGTGTGATGGTTAAGTTGTTGTGTTGTTATTCTTGCCATCAAAGTTCAAACCCCATTAGCATATAATTGTTGAGAATTTATATTTGTCAATAGTGGCATGGTGCATGGTTAAGTTGTTGTGTTGTTATTCTTCCCATCAAGATTCAAACCCCATTGAGGTGTAATTGTTGAGAATTTATATTGGGAATGAGGTCCCCCATTTGTAATCTCACCGGATTCATAGCTCCAGCTCAAAAATGTTTACCCCTCTTAATAAAAAAAGGTTTACATCACACGAACTTCAGAAGAATATCCCAAACCGAAACTCAAAATCCTCAAATTGTCATTTTACAAGGAAAACACATACAGGAAAAAACTAAGGGTTATCAAATGCGAACAACTCAACCAGACAAATTTACCCACCAACCTAAAGAATCGCATTATGCGCGGGAAAACATCCAAAAAAACCGCTTAAAATCAGATTAACATTATTAGAACATGCAGCAACCAAAAAAGAACCCTCCAAACGATGTCATGCAGAAAACTTGTGCAGGCGAAAATAATGAAAAATATCACAAATATCATCAAAATAACCTCACAAACTTTCAACGTAAGCTAAAAAAAAAACTTGCATTGACCTAAGGTAAACACTGCAATACCAAAAAAAAGCCTCAAAATTGAATGTCCTATTGTAACAAAAGTTTTCTACATTTAGAATAAAAATGTAACAAAAAAAGGGCAAAGAATTATTGCCCTCAAGCCTTAAAATAAAGTTTAATACCGAAGATTCAAAAACTTTAATGCAAACATTTCATAGAAAAATCAAAGACCTTTTGTCTTCTAAGCCCGTGATTACTACGGAAAATATTTAAAAATTACGAATTCTTGTCTTCTCTGTCCTCAAACTAAGCTTAATAGAGATTAATTGAACACTTTTAAGAAAAAAATTCAAAGAAAAGCAAAGAATTATCGTCTTCTAAGCCTTGAAAATTAATTCTCAAACATAACATTTAAGCAAGAGGATGAAAGACAAATAGAGAATTATTGCCTTTTCAACCCTGGCATCAAAAGTTCTCCTATCCATGCCGGTATGAGACGCGCACACGACCATTCCGGGCGTCACCTTTTCACATTCCTCGTCAATCAGCTGTCTCGAAGGCAGCCGAAATTCCACCTCGAACTCCTGCAAATCTTTAACATTTTCCAAAGAAAATTCTTCATCGCGAGCTCCAGCGAAATCTCCTTCAAAGTGAATTTTGAGCTTATCGTTTTCGAGCTTTAGCGAAACTTCGTACCAAGCCCCGTCCGCAGACTTGAACTCTAGGCACGGGACGCAATCTCCTCTCCGCATTTTCAAGAATTTACCCTAAAATGCAAGCGCACTGTAAAGTAACAGAGTGATGCAGCATTAAACTAGACTGCTTGTGGAATTTTTACATGTAAACCTAGTTTGGCTATTATTTGTGTGATGTTTGGTTAAATGTACTTCTGCAACATTTATTCTGCAGAAGTAAATGGATAAATGTTTACTATACTTATGGAGTACATCAGTCCGGCCGCCTTCCACATCTGGAATAAATGCCAAAGAGTGTGAAGAGGCCTTTTCGCTCGTGTGTTGAAATGCAGCCTACGGCGGACAGTAAAGGGTGTCAATTCGAATCAACTTGTTTGATTTATTTCAATACGGAATCGGAAAAATGTGAACGTTATGAAACTCCCTGATATATTTGAATCCCCGTGTAAAGCGTTATGCATGATACGAAAAATATACAAGTCTCTTCCATATAGCTCTTGTTTTCCAAAAATTTAAACAGCAATTGGACTCGTACGTTCAATGCGCACACCGAGAAAAAAATAATAATACGGTATCATTACGGTAAAATTTTAATAAAGATAGTTAATTTTTTTATAGTTAAATTTTTAATTATATGAAAAATGATATAAAATATATGTAATTTATTAAATGTTTTGTTTGTAATATAAAAAATAGTAAAATAATTGTTATTATAAAAGAAGAATAATAAAAATATACGTAATTTATTAAATGATTTGTTTGTATTATAGAAAATAGTAAAATAATAATTATTATAAAGGAAAAATAATAACTAATATATATATGAGGCAGGGGTCTAGTTTGATTGGCTAAAGCAACTTGTTGTAGGCAAGAGTTCATCAGGTCTAGTCTCCCCTCCTATTATATATTTTGTGACGGATTGTGTCAACCTCTTATAAGCACCTTGCTAGCATTATATGGTTACGCCTTGCAACGTAATTTATTAAAAATAATTATGTCAAGATGCATTCTACAAAGGGAGCAAGTTATGTGTGAACATAAAAACTCCCTGGGATTTACATTGACATCCATTTCGTGATGAAGGCATTAGAATTTAATGTGAGGCATGCAAGACGTTCTACAATGGGAGCAAGCTATGTGTGAACATAAAAACTCCATGGGATTTACATTGACATCCATTTGGTGATCTTCAAACCTGAAGGCGTTAGAATTTTATGTGAGGCGTACAAGATGTTCTACAATGGGAGCAAGCTATGTGTGAATATAAAAACTCCCTTGGATTTACGTTGACATCCATCTAGTGATCCTTGAACCTAAAGGCGTTAGAATTTTATGTGAGGTGTGCAAGACATTCTACAATAGAAGCAAGCTATGTGTGAACATAAAAACTCCTTGGGATTTACGTTGACATCCATTTGGTGATCGTCGAACCTGAAGGCATTAGAATTTTATGTGAGGCGTGCAAAAGTCACGTTGGTAAGGTAGTGGAAGAGTGTTATTTTGCATGTGAACTATTTCAAACTATGTCAATGGGAGTGAAACGCCTTTAATGAAAATGGATCTATATATTTCAACTCTAGTATGTTGCGTTATCCTTTGTGGAAGATCGAGTCTCATGTATCACCTTTTGAGCTAATGCATTGTTAATCACATTTGAACAACAACAAAGATTAATGGATTGCTCATTGTTCCATGTCCTGCAATCATTGTATTCAAGTCATGGCACAATCTGCCTAGTGTAATTTTTCAACAACAAAGTATTAAATTTCTTTGATAAATTATACATATAGATCTGCTTCCCCTAGTAATTAGCAACATATGCTAAAAATCCAATATCTATGTAAAATTCTCTATTGAATCTCATATGGATCACAAAAACAGTAAGGATGAAGGCAGGCCAAGGCAAAGGGTTATGTTCCATGTCCTACAATCATTCTATTTGTTGAGACCACATTTCTTGGGGCATTAGTTCAATAGATTTCAAAATAAAGTCTATGTTGCATAGACATTATGTTAACATTTTTCTCTCTATACTCTTGTGTTGGAGGTAGGTGAAGAATGAATAGTACAACATGCAAATTCTTCTCAACAAACTTTTTTTTGAAGATGAGAAAGCATATTTCAATATAACAAATTTAGTAAAACAGTTTTCCTTTCCTTATCCAAATAAGGAAAGAGGGATTTGTATTTTAGCTTATCATGATTTCTTGTATGTTCTCACCATTTCCTTGATTGTATTTTGGGTGCCTCACCAATAATATTCTATTTCCTTGCCTTGAGTCCCTCTTAACTTTGATTTTATTATGAAATTAAGAAATAGTGAAATCCAATTTCAATTTAGTTATTTTTTTCTATTTTAAATATATTTAAATATGCATTGAAATTATTCCAAGTTTTTTAAGCTATAGAAATATTTATTAATTTCAAACTTTGAAAACTATTTCAACGGTTATAAAACTTGTAGACACGTAAAATGTACCAATTGACATTGTGCATCTGATCCTAACTACTAACATCGTTTCATCCTAATCATCCTTCAATCTAACCATTTAATCAAATATCCCCTTATCTGATTAAATTCATCAATATTCCTCTCTTAATTAAATAAATCAGTTGTCTAATTAAGTCACCTCTTCTCGATAATTAAATTAAACATTTTGATCTAATTATCGATTTAATTAAATAATTAATGTTATTTGATTAAATCTCTAAAGTCTATCTATTAAATTAAATAAATTAAAACCTTATTTAGTTTAATCTAACATCATCTCTTTTAATTAAATAAATCAAAATCTTTATTTAATTAATCTCTTATCACATTCCTCTCATATTTGATTTAAATAAATCCACAAATCTAAGTCAAATTTGTCACATCATCTAATCCCCTTTATTAAATTAATTAACTTGGATTAATTTAATCTCCTATCATGTCCCATCCTTTAGCTTTTCCCACTTGCACATGAAAATAGATTTAATTAATTTATTAAATCTCTATTTTCCTCAACAAGGCATCTTTTGGAATATTCTCCAAATTTGAATTCAAAAATCCAAGTTGACATGTACATCGAATAAGGAATTTACTCTCTTACATATCCTTTGCCTTGAGCCAAGTGGCATTTAATGCATTCTTTCTTCCCTCTTGCATGTCATTTCAACAAATTCAAAATTCAAAAATAGGCATTTATTGGCACAATCCTCAAAACTTGCACATCCTTCATCCACTCATAGATTTACAAGTGGCATCTTGCCATTGGATGAATGTTAGTCTCACATTGCTCTATTTTGGACATTTATCTTTCAATCTCATCTATAAATAAGAGGCTTCATTCCTCATTTGATCATCCACAAATTATGCAAAGTTACTATGCTCAAATATTTAGCTATTTCCATCCAAAATCATTGAATCATAGCTAGGTTATGCAGGTTTTTCCATTGGTGCACTCATCAAGCATCAACAAAGTGGATCACTCATCAATACTCATCAATATACATCAATCTTGCATCACAGGAATTGGGAAAGGGCCAATTTTCACATCAAATTGGCACCAATTCCCCCATGGGATCATGAGTTTGCTAGTTTAATTAGGATTCAATCTATTTTATTGCTTTCTCATTGTGTTCTTCATTATTTCTTTTCCAAATTTGAACTTTGTGAATGGATTTCATGGGGAATCCTTGTTCTTACTTGCATTCTCTAATCTAATGTGTTTGTTCTTATTGTTTTGCAGGTATTGGGATTGGGGTTCGCACAAAACTAATTGGAGTTTGTGGTAAGATATTTCAGTCAATTTGTTTTACAACTCACTAAAGAATGAATTATTTTTAAAATGACTAAGATTCATGTCAAAGGATTATGTATTCTTAAATTCCTAAAATTTCATTTCTAACAACTTCTATGATAAAGTCATGTTAACTGAAATGTGTTTGAAGCAACATTGAAACAAACAACAAAATTATTACGATGAACAAATAAATTGGTAAAGAATTGTACGTGGATGCATAATATATAAAGTATATCAAGATATGTCATTCTCAACGTGCATATTTTCTTATCAATTTTTTTCATAAAAGTGTAATAGGCACCTCAAGAAGGATGTCTTTCGCCATATTTTAATATATATATATATAAACTATTAAATATATATGTTAGTAGCATTCACGGTGCAACATATAATACATTGAATGAATTAGGGTTAGGGTTAGGATTAAAATTAGAGTTAGGGTTGGGGATAGTGTTAGGGTTAAGGTTAGGGTTTGGATTCGAGTTAGGGCTACAATTACGATTACATATAGGGTTAGAGTTAGGGCTAGGGTTATGATTAGGTTTAGGGTTAAGGTTAGGATTAGGGTTAAGATTAGGGTTTGGGTTAAGATTAGGGATAGGGTTACAATTACAATTACGATTAGGCTTAGGGTTAGATTTAGGATTAGAATTATAGTTGGGGTTAAGGTTAAGGTTACAATTAAGATAAGGGTTAAGGTTAGGATTAGGATTAGAGATAGAATTAGGGTTAGGTTTAGGATTATGGTTAGAGATAGAAATAGGGATATTGTTAGTGTTAGGGTTAGAATTACAGTCAAGGTTGGGAATAAGGTTAGGGCTAAAGTTAGGGGTTAGGATTAGGGCTAGGGTTTGGGTTAGAGATAGGAATAGAAATAGAGTTAAGATTAGGATTAGGATTACTATTAGGGTTAGTGTTAGGGTTGGAAATAGAATTAGCGTTAGGGTTAGGGTTAGGATTAGGATTAAGGCCAAGTTTATGGTTAAAGTTAGGGTTAAGTTTAGGGTTAGAGTTAGAGATAGAGTAATAGCTAGGATTATGGTTATGGTTACAATTAGAATTAGTGTTAGTTTTAGCATTAGGGTTAGGGTTAGAGATAAAGATAGATTTAGAATTAGGGTTAGGTTTAAAATTACAATTAGTAATTGTTAAAATAAACTAAGAGATATCCTTCTTGAGGCACCTATTTTTCAATCAATTTCTTATATAATTTAAGTGTAATAGGTGCCTCGAGAAGGATATCTCTCAATCTATTTTATATATATTATTAAATATATATGCTAATAGCATTCACGATGCAACATGTAAGACATTAAATGAATTAGGGTTAGGGTTAGAGATACAATTAGGGTTAGGGATAAGGTTAGGGTTATGGTTAAAATTAGAGTTAGGGTTAAGGTTACAATTAGGGTTAGGATTAGGGTTAAGGTTAGAGATATAATTAGGGTTAGAGATATAAATAGGGTTAGGGGTAGGGTTAGGATTAGGGTTAGGGTTAATATTAGGATTAGGGTTAGGGTTAATGCTAGGGTTCGGTTAGGAGTAGAGTTAGGGTTAGGGTTAGAATTAGAGTTAAGGATAGGGTTAGGGTTATTGTTAAAATTGGAGTTAGGGTTCAAAATAGGTTTAGGGTTAATGTTAGGGTTAGGGTTAAGGTTTATGTTAGAGATATAATTAGGGTTAGAGTTAGTGTTAAGATTAGGATTAAGGTTATGATTACAGTTAGAGATAAGGTTAGGATTAGAGGTAGGGTTATGATTAGGGTTAGGGTTAAGGTTAGGACTAGAGTTAGGATTAAAAGTTTAGGGTTTGGTTACGACTAGGGTTAGGTTTAAGGTTAGGACTAGAGTTAGGATTAAAAGTTTAGGGTTTGGTTACGATTAGAGTTAGGGTTAGGGTTAGGGTTAGGGTTAGGGTTAGAATTAGGATTAGGATTAAGATTGGGGTTAGATTTAGGATTAAGGTTAGGGTTAGGGTTAGGATTAGGATTAGATATAGAATTAGGATCATGGTTAGGGTTAAGATTAGGGTTAGGGTTAGGGTTAGGGTTTAGGGTTTAGGGTTTAGGGTTTAGGGTTTAGGGTTGTGGTTAGTGTTAATATTAGAATTACGATTAGTGTTAGGGTTAGAGGTAGATGTAGAATCTAGATTAGGGTTGGGGTTAATGTTAAGATTAAGGTTAGGGTTGGCATTAGGGTTGGGGTTATAATCAAGATTAAGGTTAGGGTTAGGATTAAAAATAGAATTAGGATCAGGGATAGGCTTAGGATTAAGGTTGGGATTAGGTTAGGATTAAGGTTAGAGTTCAATTAGGATTCTAGCCTAAACTTAATCCTAACCTTAAGGTCTAATTAAGTTAGAATTAAGGTTATGGTTCAATTAGGATTAGGCTTAAGGTTAGCATTAGGTTTAGGCTTAATGTTAGGGTTCAATTATGTTTGGGATCAGGGTTAGACTGCCTCCACATTTTCCGCAATATGCAATAATGGCAAGAGTATAAAATTCAAACCTAACCCTGATCCTAATTTACTCTTAACCCCAATTGTACCCTAACACTAATTTAACTATAACTAAGACCTAACTCTCATTGTATCATAACCTTGATTAAACCCTTTTTGAGCTCTATCCCTAATTAAACTCTAAGCCTAACTCTAAACCTTGATTAAATCCTAACCCTAATTGAACCCTAACCCTAATACTAACTCTTACCCTAATTGAAATCTAACTTTAACTAATTGAATTATAATCCTAATTAAACCCTAACACTAACCTTAATTGTACCCTAACCCTAAACCTAATTGAACCCTATACTTGAATTTTAATTGAATTGTACCTCTAATTGAACCCTAACCTTAACCAACATTAAACCTTAGCCTAATTAAACCATAATCCCAACCCTAACTCTAATTGACTATAACCTCACCCCTAACTCTAATTGAACCATTATTGAATCCTAACCCTAACCCTTATCTTAACCTTAATTGAACCCCAACTCTAATCCTATTTCGGATCTTTATTAAAAAATCATAACCTTATTTCTATGTGAACACTAACCCTAACTAAGGTTAGGGTCAAGGTTAGGGTTAGGGTTAGCATTAGGATTAGGGTTAGGGTTAGGATTAGCTATCTAGAATTACAATCATGGTTAGGGTGAGTGTTAGGATTAGGATTAGGATTAGTATTAGGATTAGGATTAGGATCAAGGTTAGGGTTATAGATATAATTAGGATTAGGGTTAAGGTTAGGGTTACAGGTAGAGGTAGAATTAGCATTAGGGTTGGGGTTAGCGTTAAGATTAGGGTTAGTGTTAGGGTTGGGGTTACAATCAAGAATAGGGTTAGGATTAGGATTATAGATAGAATTAGGATCAAGGGTAGGGTTTGGCTTAATGTTAGGATTAGGTTAGGATTAAGGTTGGGATTCAATTAGGATTAAGCCTAAACCTAATCCTAATATTAAGGTTCAACTAGGTTAGGATTAAGGTCAGGTTTCAATTAGGATTAGGCTTAAGATTAAGATTAGGTTTAGACTTAAGGTTAGGTTTCAATAAGGTTTGGGATTAGGGTTAAACTACCTCCACATTTACTATATTTTTGTAATTATGGTGATAGTATAAAATTGAAATCTAACCCTAACCCTAATTATACCCTAACCCTCATTGAACTCTAATTGAACCTTAATCCTCATTGTACTATAGCCCTAATTAGACCATTTTCTAGCCCTAACCCTAATTAAACTCTAACCCTAACTCTAAAAGTTAATTAAATACTAACCCTAATTAAACCCTTACCCTAACCCTAACCCTAATTGAATTATAATCTTAATTGAACCCTAACACTAACCCTAATTGTACCCTAACCCTAACCCTAACTGAAATGTATGTTGTGATTTAATTGAAGTGAGTGACTTTCTTTTGTTAATACATATATCCAAATACTTGAAATAAGTGTATATCAAAATATATGTCACAATGGAGTTGAAAATTTTGAGAAGGAAAACAAGCAGTGTGTAGGGCTTGAGTACCTACCTAGGGTTTTATGTGGTGGTGGTGGAGGAAGCATGAACCTCCTCCACACATGTTTGTGTCTTCTTGTGATTGCCCTTTCATTCTCATGAAATTAATTATCATTTATTACCCTCAATTGTGTGGATTTTTGTATGCTTCCCTTGCTTGATTTGCGTTGAAGTGTATGATTTGGCTCTTCTTTATATTTTTGTGTCTTTAAAATTAATGGAGGGAGGTACAAAAACCCTAGATGGAAATGCAAATGGGAAAAATGGTGATGGGGTGCCTATTCTCAAAACAAAACCTTTAGAGATATTGTAGTCAGCTCTAAAGCATATCTCTCGTCTAATGCAAAATTCATCGTGAATTCAACCGGCTAGGGAGGTAGCAAAGATGGTAGAAGTGGAGGAAAAGGTAAGTCCCCTTTTGCTTCTCCAGAAAATTATCCATCACTCTTAACATTGAAATGTGTCTAGTAATCAGAAATGAGAGTAATAGATTGAGAAACATTACATTTTTTTAGTAGCATTTGATATCTCAAAACTTCCAGCCAAGAAGTATATGGATGACTGGTTTCTAAATGTTTGGGGTAAAAAGTTAGGTATCTAGTTTTTGTTCTACAAAATGGTCCAATGTAGGTTATTCATAATCTTCCTAAGGGATCAAAAAATGCAGGAATTGACTCTTAAAAAGCAATTCTGGGTTGTGGGTAAATGTGTTTTTTATGCCCTAGCATGGACTCTAGAATCCATAAACAAGGAAGTCCTTGCATTATCTTGCCCTAGGTGGGTGATGATTAAGAACGTTCCACCCCCTATTTCAAAATTTGTTCCCTGATTTCTATCACCCTTTGGGAATGTAATCAGGGTGGAGGAATCCAAGTCCTCCCTCCTACATCTTGATGTTAAGGATTTGGTTCACTTAACCTTGGAATGGATATCCTAGAAGCACTTGAGATCAACCTAGAAATGGGTACCCTTATCTATAATCTTGAAATTTTGGGTGGCATCAATGTGTGCTACCTTTGTAGGAGGGAGGGTCATTTGAGAAGGAATTTCCCTCTTATCCTCAAGAAAACAAATAGACAAGTCCCATTTAGATTTCTGGATGATTCTAGACCTAACCTAGATGGTAATTCGAGTAACCTTGGAAATAATGTTGTAACCTTGGACTCTAAACCTTTTTGTATCATGGCAATAGATAATGTTGAGGAAAACCATAAAGTTGATGTTATTAGACAAGGGACTAGTAAGGAGGTAATACCCCCAATCCTGGACCATTCTAAATTTGGAACAAAAAAAGGGTTGCCTTCTAACCCTAATCAAGATGTGGTTACAAAATTGGAGGAAGAACCATGGCCTCCTTGTAGCTCTCCATTGAACACTGCTAAAATTAAATTGGTTAATCAATTCAATGTTTTAAATGAGGAACTGGAAGCTTTAAAAAATGGGAATCTGGTTCCTATAGTAGTAGCCCCAAAATAAGGAATAATAATGAAAGTAATAAAATTGGAAAAGAAAAGAAGAATGGGCAACAAATTGTAATGGAAAAATAAGACAAAATATAGAAAGAAATAAAAAAGTGAAAAAAATAATAAAGACAAATACTCAGAAGAAATTGAAGACCATGTGCCCAAATCAAGAATTAGTGAATTAAATAGGAATAATGGTAGAAAGAATGTGAACCTTGAAACAGTAAATGAGGCAAACATTCTAGAAAAATTCCAATTAATACTTAAAAGCAGAGTGAATGAGTTTGAAATCAAGAGACAAAGTGTCACTACCCCCCAAGAAAATGCAAGTGGTTGGATCCTCAGAGATATGACCTGAGGGTAAATTGTAATTCAAATCCCAATTTTGGTAAATATTGAGGAAAAACCCCCTACTAATATATCTTGGGGGATAGTGGAAAGATGTGTCTTGAGAAGGAGAATGGGCCCGTGAAAGAGAAATTTTGAGTTATAACTCCTCATAATAGCTCTCTTATCATAAACAAAAATAATAGTAAGGTTAATTCAAATAATGTTGGTCTAAAAAGTATGGCAGACCTTCGAGAATGAAGCAAAAATGGTATTTCAAATGCCCTAGATGTTTCTCCTAAACTAGAGGATAGTCCAGTGGGCCAATACTAATGCTCCTAAGCAAATGAGAGTCTTGGTGATTCAGGACTTAAGGATATGGTCAACTCTAAAATAAACTCTAGGCTGAAAACTATAGGGGATACAGGGTGCTTAGTTAATGAGATGACCCGAAAAGGGATAGAAGGGGACAATAATGGTCTATCCATTCCAACAAAAGAAGCAAAGAAAAAAGGAAGACCAAGAATCATCCCCATTGTCAAGGGAATTTTTCATATCACTAAGCAAAAAAGGAAGAAGACAAGTGTGGTAGTCCCAGTCCCCTTTTCTAAAAGACTAGAAACAAAGGAGATATTCCCAAAGTGTTTTGAAAACTTTATAAATGGAAATGAGTCCCAATCTAAAACTATATGCAATGGCTCTTAATTGTGCATCTTGGAATTTCATGGGACTTGAATCCCCTGATAGGAAGCATATAGTCAAGAGCTTTTAAACTCTAATAAAAAGAAAGAGGTGGTCCTTCTTTAGGAGATTAAAGCCACAAGCTTTGCCCTTGAGACCAATTTGCAACACACCTAGAATAAACTCTTCACGATATGTCACCAATCATGAGAAAGGAAGAGGTGGTGTCGCTATCCTAATTTCCAAGAATTGGGATCAATATGTAATACATTGGGGAGTCTTACCCTATAGCAAGGATGTTTGGGTGGAAATCAAGAAAGATGATACCGCATTTGGTATTTACTCTTTATATGCCCCTAATGAGTATAGGGACAAAATCAACTTGTGGAAATGGATTTACAATCTCTAAGATATACTTTGGATTGTAGGAGGAGACTTCAATATGATTGATCATGCAAAAAATAAAAAGGGGGTATTGACATAGAATGGAAATGAAAAAAGAAGTAATTCTGGAAAAAAATGAAAGGTAAGCTTAATCTGCCTAACCCGTAGGAAGGGGGAAGAAAAATTGTTCTAGTATTTGGTACACTTGGTGCAATGCCCAAAAAGGGGGAAAGAGAATATATTGCAAATTGAATAGATTTTATGTGAATAAAGACTACTCCAACTTTGACCTAATTAGGGAAGGATGCAAAGTGGAAGTGTACCCTTATTCTTCATCTGACCATAATCCCATAAGATTCAAAGTGATGCTTAAAATGGTGAAGAAGGAGGTAAAGGAAAGTGAATGTGTGTTCCTCAACACCAATCTCTTGCAGGACGAGGATTGTAAGGCTACCATAGTGTCCTTGAAAGAATTAAACAAGTGGATGCACAAATACATGAGCACAATTGAAAGGTGGGAATAGAATGTAAAAGGATGGAAAGTGTTATTTCAAACTCTCTACAAGAAAAGGGCCTTGGATAGGAGAAGAGAGGAGAATATCCTCCAAGAAAATTTATTAAAATTTGAGGCTAGACTACAAGGTGAGCCAAGGAATGAGGTTTTATGCAATGAGCTCTCACTAGCCAAAAATTCCTTAGTGAAGCTTCAAGTAAATAAAATACAAGGCCTAAAGATAAGGGATAAATTAAATTGGTTGAGTAACAGAGACAAAGGAACCAAATTCTTCTTGAGGTACATAAAGGAAAAAGGTATCTAAGAACAAATAGATCAACTATGGAATGAAGGGACTACCCTTACCCATCAAATGGATATCCAAAAGCAATTCTACCACTTCTATAAAGACCTATTTACCTCATAAGGTGAATACAAGAATAACAAGAAGGCTTTGGGGAATACATTAGACAAATCATCCCCCAAAAAATCTTGGAAAAAGATGAAGTAAGGCTTGGTGAAGAAATATCCAAAAAGGAAATAAAGAGTATTATTATGGCATTGAATAATGATAAAGCTCTAGGATTGATGATGGATTGCCAATTGAGTTTTAAAAAAATCTCAAATCTCATTGACTAGGTGTGTGATAACTTGCATCAGGTGTACAAGGAATCCCTTGAAAAGTTCACTTGGAAAGAATATAAAAAGGGTATAATTAAGCTAATACCAAAAGATGGGGACATAAAATTAATCAAGAATTGGAGCCCAATTACTCTACTGGATGTTTCATATAAAATATTGGCCAAAATCTTAGCA
>VDFB02076067.1:0-10996 GCA_007258455.2 Sequoia sempervirens
AGGAACCACAACTTTGATACCACTTGTTAGATGCATGTTCCAATTCAGCTTTATCAAAAGTAATTCCTCCAGCAACAAACTTATCTATTCCTTCATTCTCCTTCTCATCAAAGGAAACAATAAAATCAAATTTTACCTTACCCTCTGCTACTACCTTCATTCCACTTGAGATATTTTCTTCAATCTAAGTGAACAAATCACCTTTCTCATCTTCATCATGGTTAGTGTTACCAAAGCCAACCTATTCATGTTTCATACCATTTGAAATTATGATTCCATCAACCCAACAAGACCTTGCATTGTTGCAACCCTTACCCATTTCTTCTTTCAATGGTTTCAATTTGTGTTTCACTCCATCCTTTGTCAATGTGTATGCCTTGGCATAACCATCGTGCACCACCTTCCTATCAAATTTCCAAAGCCTTCCTAAAAAAACATGACAAGCATTCATAGCAATAGTATCACATAAAATTTCATCTATATAACCTCCTATATTAATATTTACCAAACTTTGTTCACTAATCAAAACTTTCCTTACATCTTGTAGCCATGCTATCTTATATGGATCTAGATGCCTTCTTCTCTCTAGCTGCAATTTTCTCACCATGTCTGATGTAGACCAAGAGCTTAAGCAACAAAAACCTCATTCAATAATAATTCACAAAAAACAATTTAAACATACAAACTTCAAGCTAATATTTCTCACTTTATTTGATAGCTCCAGTTCAGATTTTTTTACAATCATGTGAAAAATACAACTATGCCAAAATTCTGATTTACTTCCCTTATTTTTTTTCTCAACCTCCAGCTACTCTTACTCCTCCAATGTCCCTATCAAATCATGCTTTCAAAACAAAATTTTATCAGAAAAATATTGCCAACCTTATGGGATTGATGTTTCTTCCTTCATACTTTCCAAAAAATTTGTTGTTTTCTTCTCACTTTGGTTGCATACTTTCCTTAGATGCTTTTGGTGCCTCCAAACTCCAAACAGCCGTGCCTAACTTCCTTGGCTTTTCCAATTCCTACGCACCCCAAAGTCTTCTCACTTTTTGTCTTTTTTTTTGGCTGAAAATGGAGTTCAATCTTCCTTGGTTCCACACTTAGGCTAAAATGAATCACCCGAATTTGGGTGCTGAATTTTCAATGAATCTACATTAAATTCAAACCTAGAATTTAACTAATATTTAACATCAAATTTCCTTGTCCTTCGAGGAGTAAAATTTCAATCACTTTCAAATGGAGATGCCAATTGGGAAAAAAAAAATCACCAAGATTTAACACCACAACAAAATTTTAAAACAACCAAAAAAAAATTGGAAATGAAAATTGTTCTGAATTTCCAAAGTACTCGAATGTTCTGACATCAATCACACCGGGTATTCGAAATATTCCATGAGTGTAAAGCTCATGAGCATTTGGACAAGTCTAGAATTGGAATTTCAAACTTCTCCAATTCTGAAGCACTGACCCATGGAGCTTCATCTACTGCACAATTCTTCCACCGTACTAAATACTCCTAGTATTTTTTCTTTCTTGTGCATTTAGCAATCCATGAATCACTGATTTGATCAATCTATTCACACTTCTCTAGAAATTGATGCATCCAGTCTTGCACATCTGAAAAATATGAAGATATACTCTATTTTCCACTTGATTCACATTCATGATATTTGTATAAATCAACAACATTAAATATTGAAGAGATATCAACACCATTGGAAGCTCAATTTCATATGCATTTGATGAGAACTTCCACAAAACCTTGCACAGGATTTTTTTTTTCCATTTTAATTTATTATATGTTCATTGTGGGAACCCCTCCTTCCTCAAATGTGTCATTACCAGCTCACCAATTTGAAACTATTGCACTCTTCTATGGACATTAACATTTTCTTTATATTTAATTGCACTCTTTTCCAAATTCCACTTCACTTCCTTGTGCAACTCATGAATATACTTAGAAAAATCTTCCGCTACATCACTCTTTCTTTTCAAATTTGCACTATCTCTCAATTCATCAACTCCCCTTGGAATATACCCATACACAATTTGAATTAGACTCTTTCCTTCACTTCGATTAATTGAATTATTTTATGCAAATTCAGCTTGTGCTAATATCAAATCCCACTGAATTGGTTTATCCCCAACCAAACACCTCAACAAATTTCCCAAGCTTTGATTCAAAACTTCAATATGGCCATTTGTTTGAGGATGGTAGGTTGAGCTAAAATCCAATTGTGTTCCCATTCTCTTCCACAAAGTATGCCAAAAATTACCAACAAATTTTGTGTCTCGATTTGAAATAATCCTTTTTGGCAATCCATGTAACCGAACTATTTCTTTGAATTTTTTTTTTTCTATGTGAGAACCATCACTAAACTTCTTACATGGTATAAATGAGCTTTTTTTGAAAATCTATCCACTACAAAAAAAATTGATTCATTACCTCTTTGTGTTCATGGCAAACCCAAAATGATCCCCATGCTAATGCATTCCCATGGTCTCTTCGGTATTGGCAATGGCTGGTACAATTTGGTGTTTTGTCTCACTCCTTTTACATATTGACATACTCTACAACTTTGCACCATTATTTTTACATCTACACTCATCTCAGGCCAATAATAACTCTCACTCAATTGTGCCAATGTCTTGTCCACTCCAAAAATTTCCACCCAAACCTCCACTATGTTTCTCTCTCAACAAATTTTCCCTCATGGAACCTTGAGGTATGCACAAATTTTTTCCTTTAAATAACAAATTTTCTTGAATAAAATACTCTAGCCATGGAGTTTTATCTACCCCCATTGGATTCTTACACGCTTCTCAAGCTTCTTTAAAATCAACATCTTCTTCATACAACTCTCACATTGAATCAAAACCAACAACACTTACTTGGGTATGTGCAGGATCATCATGGACCAAAAAGTGGCAATATGATGGGTATGTGGCTGATGACTATTTTTTTACCCAAAATTGACGAAACGAAAAGGGTTTTTAAAGGAGATTCTCAGCTTTCCACCGATATAAATTATTCTTTACTTTGAATTTAATAAGTAATTATTATTCATTTTCTATTCTAATTATGACTAAAGTTCAAATTGATAAGCTGATTGAAAAAAATCTATAGCTTTCAAATGGTATCACATTTTTTGAATCAAAAACATGTGTCACATTCTATACTTCACATACTATAGGATTAAAAATAAATTTAATTCCAAAGTTTTGGCCAAGTTAAGGTGGTCAAACATCTGAGGTTTATATTTTTAAAAGTTGTAATAAAAAATCATAATTAATTATTTACTTGGAAAAAAATTACAAAAATATGCATCACATGGGGCATGAGTTCTCTACTTATATCTAAAATCTTATAAAAATTATTATCATTTTATTGTGGTTAGGGTGGTCGAGATAGACACCTACTTTTTTTCCTTGAAATTTAAGTACCATTGCATTGAAATTTCAAATTTTCACCAAATTTAAAAACCTAGTAGTTTAGAAACTACATTCAATTTTCTAGATTCTATTCTTACATATTTTTGAAATAATATAGATAACTTATTCAAATTTTTACGATCAAGTGGCTAATAACTCTAATGTTTTTGAATTTTTTGCCACTTAAAGCTATTTTTTCCATGATGATCCTGCATACCCACTCTCATTTCATTCAACAACAAACACCTTCTACTTAATGCATCAACAACTCTATTCGATTTTCCACTTCTATGTTTCAATACAAAAGAATAACTTTGAAGGAATTTAAACCACTTCAAATGCTTTTGGCTAAGTGTACCATAGAAAAAAGGCAACTTGCTTGATTTGGGGAATAATTGATGATAGATTGGACTTAATGAGGCCTTTATTTGGAGTTGTGAGGTATTTTTCACATCCACACTAGGTCTTGGGCCCTTTCAAATGCATTTAACGATGTCTTGTAAAGGTGTTGTAACAGTCTTTCACACTTTTCTAGACTTAATGAACCCATTTCCCCTTAATTCAACATTATAAAATGTATTTAATTACATCTTCACATTAATCTAGAAGGCTTGTAAACTAAACTTAACTCTAACCAAGTGTTGTAATGTGTTTTAGACATTCACATTGGTTCTTGTGCCTTTCTAGACTATGTGGACCTAATTTTAGTGTTGTAAAGTATATTTAATCACACTTTCATATTGAATTTTGTGTCCCAAGCCCCAATTACTCTTTACATCATCATTACTAGGTCTCTTTTACCTCGTATTGTGCATCTTGAGGAAATATTTGATGAAATACCCGACAAATTCATCATATAAACATTATTTCCCTACTTCCTAGTATCCTAACTGTCAAATGGGCCCCACTGGGACTGATTTTCCCAAGGTGGCGAATGAGTCCAATTTGGGCCAATTTTGACCTTTGAGTGGGAAAAACTAAAATTTAAGTTTATTATTTTTACATGTTGGCCTTAGGGATCCAATGTACAGGATAATAAGGTGAATTTCCTAGAAAATCAACTCTCCAAACCCTAAATTATAATCATTCTTCATTCTTCATCCATCATTCTTCCATATCAAGTCAAGCAAGTTAGGGTTTCATCATTTCAAGTCATTAAGATAGCAATTTTTAGACATTCAAGGGAAGATTCTTCATGTTTTGTTGCAAAAATTCAAGATCAATCATCAAGGCAAGGTAATCAACTCCATTATTGCATGTTTCATTACATTCTTTCTCTATTTTTGTTTAATTACCTAAAAGGGGTTTGACCAAGGCAAACCCCCATGCCCTAACATTCAACATTTCTCTCTTGTCTTGTTTGTTTATAGATTTAGAAACCTTGGAGGCTTATAAATCATTGAAGATTGCATTGCAAAGTTGTTCAAGCCATAGCTTCATTAGATAAGTCAAAATACCCACAAAAGTCACTTTCAAACCCAAATTTGACAGTTTCAGAACTAGACACCTAGAGAAGCAGAAAATGCAGACCAAAAGCTCCTTTTTCCACCTTTGAATATTCAAAAGTTCAAAAGTGGACTCATTTTCCATGATTGGAGAATGAGAACCACTTCTAGGCTAGTTTTTGGTTTTCTGCATTTTTAGACACCCATTTGTCTGAAACGAGTTTCAGAATAGTTTTACAGAATTGAGACTAATTCACCTAGAATGGTGAATGAGTCCCACAAAGCCTAAAAATCAGGATCAACAACATTCCAGATTTCATTTCAAGTCTTCATCAATATCTCATGTGCACACTTTTAGTATCATCCATTTCTGTTACAATTTGCATTCATTTCTAGGTGTTTTCTACATATCACACTATGTTTTCAAACATTGCATGTTTCATTAGTTTTGCATTCATAATCAATCAATTTTATCAATTAGCTACATTTATATCATTTCATTTAGTCATAATCACATCATACATACCTTAGTTTGAGTGAACCACCTAGATTTTGGGTGTGGGATCTATCTCTTTCCTTTAGGTGAAAGACCCTAATTGAGCAAAATAGAGTCATAACATTCCACACTACTTAAAATTTTTGGTTCACTAAGCTTATCTTGACTATTTATATATTTCAATGCATGATGATTAGTATATAAAACAAACTCCTTCAGAAGAAAATAATGGTGCCACTTCTTAAGAGCTTGCACAATTGCATAAAACTCTTGATCATACATGGAATATTTATTTTTTACTTCATTTAAATTCTCACTAAAATATGCTATTGGTCTTCCCTCTTGAGTCAAAACTCCTTCAATCACTGTCCCACTTGCATCACAATGAACTTGGAAGAATATTCCAAAATATGGAAGTGCTAACACGGGCTACTTTGTTAGTTTTTCCTTCAAAATATTAAAACTCCTCTCTGTTGCAGTTGTCCAAACAAATTCTTTTTTATTACCCTTCATTTTTTTCCATAATTAGTGCACATATCCAACTAATTTTTTTGATAAACTTCCTATAAAAACTTGCCAATCCATGGAAGCTTCTTGCTTCAAACATACACTTCGGTGAAGGCCACTCAACAATTGTTTTCACTTTTTTCAGATCCATTTTCAGACCACTGTTGTAAATTACAAAACCCAAATATACCAACTCCTCTTTCATGAAACTGCACTTTTTCAAATTCACGATTAAATTTTCTTATTTCAACCTTTGTAAAACAGATCTAACACGTTGCAAGTGCTCTTCCTTTGTCTTAATAAAAATTAGAATATCATCCAAATACACGACTACAAACCTACCAAGATATGGCTTCAAAACTTCATTCATCAATCTCATGAAAGTGTTGGGAGCATTCATTAATCTAAACGAATTTACCAACCATTCATACATTCCATCTTTGGTTTTGAAAGTGGTCTTCCATTCATCTCCCTCTCTTATTCTTATTTGATGGTAACCACTTTTCAAATCAATCTTTGTGAAATATTTGGCTCCACTCAACCAATCCATCATATCATCCATTCTTGGTAATGGGAATTGGTATTTGATGGTTATCTTATTTATTTCTCTTGAATTTGTACAAATTCTCCAATCCCCATCTTTCTTTGGTACCAACACTATTGGAACTACACATAGACTCAAACTCTCTCTAAACAATCGGCCTTATCCACCAACTCTTGCACTTACCTATTTATCTCTTCATTTTCTTTTGGTGACATTCTATACGGTGCCTTGTTTGGTAAACTTGCACTGGGAATCAAATCTATGCAATGACTAATGCTTCTCATGGATGGAAATCCATTAGGTAACTCCATTAATATATGAACATAGTCTTTCAAAATTTCTTGAACTTCCATGGGTATTTCACTTTCTTTGTTTGTTGTCCCAACTACTGCAAACTTGGGAATTATTGCAAAATATGCTCTCCTTTTTGAATTCTTTCGAAACTTTTTTTCTAGAAACCAAGCATACCTTTGGCTTGTCTTCATCTTCTCCTTCTCTATTCTTCAAGTGGGTCAATATACACTCTTCTCCACCTTTCTTAATTATGTATGTATTAATTTTCCTATCATGAATAACTTGTCTATCAAATTGACACAGTCTGCCCAAAAGAATATAGCAAGCATCCATTGGCATTATATCACACATGATTTCATCTTTGTAATCCCTAATATGTGATGAGGGCACAGCCCGGGACACATAAAATAACCCACAAACAAGAGAATAATTTTATTATTCAGAAAATGGAGCTTCTTACATGCAGAGGATCTCAAATCCCCAAGTTCTCCAACACATGCAAGTTACAGACAGCTACAAAATAACCCTTTCGCAATATGCGAGCTTGTCCCCAAAAAGTTACCCAAAAAAATTAGAAACCCGCCCATAAATAGAGCTCCTCTTTAGTTTGAAGCCAAAACAACATTCAAATTTGAGCTTAGGCGGTTTGGCGCCAAAAAATTACAGTTCTTGAAGTTCAAATTCAAAAGAACATTTGCAATTGTATATTCTACAAAGTGCGCCAACTTCTCGGGGCCATAACTTTTGATCTGAGACTCTGATTCGCAAACCATTTGAACTGTTGGAAAGGTCTCAAAGTCAAGAACACAATTGAAATCCGCTACGCCAATTTCGCCAAGTTTTGGGGCTGAACCAGGAACTCTAAGTGCCTCAAATCTAACTCGAAAGATTTTCAGGTGCAAATCTGGGCAACTAAAATTGAAATATCTTTCAACCCAGGAATAGAAAATAAAAACCATAAATTAGGAATTTCATTATGACGAAAAGGGTATCCAAAAATGTAAAAACATCTAAAAACTGAGAAACTTGAAATTTAACTATTTTTGGGTGATGCAAGATTGCCTTTACACCACTGGATGCTCCTGCATCAGACACCCAGGGTAATTTGAGAAGTGACCCCGTCACGTCTCTGATGGTTGAGGAAAACCCAACTGGTCAACCTCTGTCTTAGGCAACTAGGATGAATCTTCAATATGCCTTACTTTCCATTTCACCAGATATTCTTCATACTACCTGTTCCTGGTACTCCTTCCCACACGACTATCCAGGATTTCTTCAATCTCCTCCTTTTCTGAAGTAGGTGCTGGAATCCCACACTGTTCCGTCATTGGTACTTCCTCTGCACCACCTTCATGATACTCTGTCAAATCTGAAATGTTGAACACAGGGGAAATGTTAAATCCATCTGGCAACTCTACCTCATATGCATTCCCTGAATCATGCCTCCTCAAAATTTTACAGGGACCGAACTTCTTCATCTTCAATTTGTTATATGTTCCCACTGGAAACCTTTCTTTTCTCAAATGGACCATCACTTCATCACCAATCTGAAACTCCTTATACCTCCTTTTCTAATCTACCTTAGCCTTATACTGCATATTCATCTTGTTAATATGTTCTCTTACCTTCTCATGTATATCCTTGATGTGTTCTGCAGAATATTCGGCTTCAGCACTTATTTTCTTCTCTTGGTCCATCTTCCTCAATTCTGGAGGTTCTGGGGATACCTCCATACACAATCTAGAATGGTGATCTACCAGTGGTTACGTTGACAGAACTATTGTAAGAAAATTCTGCATGGGGTAAGATCAAGTCCCATCCCTTGGGTTTATCTCCTACCAAACATCTCATAGGTTACCCGGACTCCTGTTAACAACCTCGGCTGCCCATCTATTTGTGGATGGTGTGCAGAACTGAACTTCAACTCTGTCTTCAGCTTCTTCCACAAGGTCCTCCAAAAATACCCCACAAATTTGGTGTGATCTGAAACAATACTCTTTGGTAGACCATGTAGCCTCACCACCTCTTTGAAGAAAAAGTCAGTAATGTGGACTGCATCATGGGTCTTTGACATGGAATGAAATGTGCCATCTTCAAAAACCTATCAACCACCACAAAGACTAAATCATTCCCTCGTTGTGTCCTTGGCAAACCAAGAAAAAAGTCCATACTTATATCCTCCCACAGCCTCTCTGGTATAGGTAAGGGCTGATATAAGCCTGTATTCTGACTCACTCCTTTAGCCATCTGACATACCCTGCAGCTTTGTACAAACTTCTTCACATCCTATGACAACTGAGGCCAATAATAATGCTCACTGATAATGGCAATGGTCTTATCCTGACAAAAATGTCTTGCCATTCCTCCACTATGCTTCTCCTTTATCAGGTTCTCCCTCATGGAACTCCTCGGGATACACATTTGACTTTCCTTAAATAACATGCCATCTTGGATTATGAATTCCAGCCACCTTGTCCTATCCACTGTAACAGGTTCTTTGCAAGCTTTCCAAGCCTCTGCAAAATCATGATCTTCTGCGTACAGTGTCTTAATTTTATTGAACCCAACCACTTCAATCTGCATCTTTGTCATCAATGTATGCCTCCTAATTAAGGCATCTACAACCCTATTTGACTTCCCACTCCTATGTTTCAAAAAAAAGGTATAACTCTGCAAAAACTTTACCCATTTCATATGCCTCTGATTTAATTTTCCCTGACTATTTAGGTATTGCAAGGCCTAATGATCAGTATATAGAACAAATTCCTTTGGCAACAAATGATGTCTCCATTTCTTTAATGCTTGAACTATTGCATAAAATTCCTGATCATATACATAATACTTTCTCTTGGCATCATTTAACTTTTCACTGAAATAGGCAATGGGCTTACCTTCTTGGCTCAACACTGCTCCAATGGCACAACCACTGGCATCACAATCCACCTGAAACACCTTTTTGAAATCTGGGAGGGCTAGAATAGGTTGCTCTATCACCTTCTACTTCAACAGCTCAAAACTTTTTGCCACTCCATTGCTCCACTTGAATTCTTTTCTATCCCCTCTCATTGTTTTAGTCAGGGGTCCACAAATACTACTGAAGTTTCTAATGAACTTCCTATAAAAACTAGCCAAACCATGGAAAGATCTCACCTTGGTAGCAGTTCTTGGGGTAGGCCATTCCAGAATAGCCTTCACGTTCTCTGGGTCCATCTTGAGACTTTTTGTTGAGACAACAAACCCCAAGTACACTAATTCCCTCTTCACAAGACCGCACTTCTTCAAATTAATCAACAACTTCTCTTCTCTTAACTTCTCAAAGGCTCTCCGAATATGCATCAGATGCTCATCCAACGTCTTACTGAAAATCAAAATATCATCTAAATACACAATAACAAAACTTCCTAGAAATTCTTTTAGTACCTTGTTCATGAGCTGCATGAATGTGCTTTCGGTGCATTGGTTAGCCAAAAGGCATGACTAACCACTCGTCTGAGGCCCTCTTTGGTCTTAAGGGAAGTCTTCCATTCATCTCCCTCTCGAATCTAGATGCGGTGATATCCACTCTTTAGATCAATCTTTGTGAAGTCTTGAGCTCCACTCAAATAGTCCATCAAGTCATCCATCCTTGGAGGGAAATGCGTACTTGATTGTTATCTTGTTTATGGCTCCGGGAATCTGTACACATCCTCCTCCCATCCTTCTTTGGTGCTAATGCTGTAGGTACTGCACATGGACTCAAACTCTCTCACATCAAACCCTTTCTCAACAACTCTTGAACTTGTTTGTTCAGCTCCTCATTTTCTGTTGGAGTCATTCTATGAGCTGCCTTATTTGGCAAACTGGCTCCAGGAATCAAGTCAATCTGATGACTGATTTGCCTTATTGGTGGTAAACCCTCAGGTACATTATCAGAAACAATATCCTGAAACTCATCCAACATCCCATAAACTTCTTCTGGAACCTTCTCACTATCCTCCTTACTCACTCTAGGAATCAATACATAACACACACGCTCATGCTTCATACCTTCTAAATTTTTTCTTCCATCTACATAACAAATTCTAGAACTACTGCATACCTTTTCTTCAGTCTCCTTCAGGGGTTTCAACTTGTGACGAACCCCATCCTTTATTAAGGAACAAGTGTTTGCATGGCCATCATGTATAGCTCATCTATCAAACTGCCACGACCTCCCCCAACAACATGTGACATGCATCCATGGGGATGATATGCAGTACCTCATCATGGTAGCTCCAGATCTTGGACTTTACTAGG
>VDFB02076070.1:0-26664 GCA_007258455.2 Sequoia sempervirens
TTCTTGATGTATGAAACTCACTTTGTATGTTGATAGTGTGTGGTGTTCAAAACTCAGGTGGAAATAGCACGTTAACCCTGTTTTAAGCAAAATCTGCACTTTATGTTTCTTCCCGTGAGTTTTTGATGATAGTGGATTCTCAAACTTTGTAAATACTGTTTCATTCAATGCATTGGAGTTCTTAGTGTAGATTTGTGTCATTTTTCCCCCTGTATACAGGTTGCTTAGAGTAGGATTTCATTTTAGTCTCCATAGTCATTAGTTTGGGAGCGTTCTTATTGCAGTTTTGAGGCAGTCTTTTGTAAAATGACTCCCCCATAGCCACAGACCGTGGGATCTCCCTGAGACTGTGGAATATGGGAGAAGAGTCATTTTTCTGCACACATTTGACAGTGGATACCAGGGAACAAAGAGCAAAGAAAAATACACCCAAACCCTAGGCGAGCATAGACCCGGTTAGGGAATTAGGGTGGAAAACAAAGAACCAAGGCAGGGAAAAAGGTACAGTTGTACGGCCAAGAACATTTTCAGGTGGACTGAGTTCAAATACAAAGATACCAGAGAAATGAAGGCCTGAACAATTTTTTTGGGTGAGAAATAAACAAAAACCAGTGAAGCCCTAGTGAAAAGGGGCAATTAGGCCTCCAGTCCAAGAAGTTTGGAACCACCTGTACGAACCAGTTGGCGACCTGAAAATTTTTCAAGATTTAAAACCCTGAAAAGGGTGTCCAAAACTGCTATTTTCTTGGCATGTTGTTTGGGAAAAGTGAGAGTAAAAAGCCAAATACCTACTGGTAAGGGCTAGAAGAAATTTGGGACTGTCCAAGGCAAGTTCACAAAACGGGTGATTTGAAGTCTGAACCTAAGGCAAGATGTACCTATTTGGAGCTGCATTGCAAGAATCGAGCATCTTTAGTTTCCCTGCCATGATTTCAAGACAGTTGGAGAACAGGGCACTTAGAATCTTCTAAGTCCAAGGTAGAGCACTCAAGCTACAAGAGGTGTTGAACCCTCCAAAGTGAAAGCACAGGTAGGAACTCTTAGGATAGAGTTGTAGCAAGGTTCCATTGTTGAACTAAGTAAATACAGAGCTTAGACCATTGCTAGGTTCTTGGTGAAGGCAGTATAGTGTCTTCTGGAGGTTTGGTGCAAGCAAGCTTTGGAGGGATTTGTCATACACCATATTGGTATCAGAGCAAGAGTTGGATTCTAGGCTTGTGATTCATGAGCCAATCCACTGAGTCAGTAGGAGAAAATACACCAGAGGAAGGAACCATGGTGACGAATGCAGAGCTAGCAAAGAAGGTAGAAGAGCAAGAGGAAGATAACCGGTTGCTCAGAGAAAGGATATCTCAGATGGAGAAACTCCTAGATGAAGTCCAAGAAACAATAGACACTGTGAAGGACAAGATAAAGAAGAAGGAAGAGCAGGAATCCAAGGAAAAAGAGGTGGAATTGGAGGAGGAAGCTCCAAAGCCTGATCCTGTTCTTGCAGAGGAACCATTCTTGAAGGCATTGCAGGCCTTGAGTGGTAAAGCATTGGATGGTGTGCCACTTTTTAGTGGACAAATGGATCCAGATTCAGTAGTAGATTGGATTGAGAGCATTGAGAATCACTTTGAGTGTGATGGCATAACAGAGGCCCAAAAGGTGAAGGTGGCCAAGTCAAGGTTGAGAGGAGCAGCTCTCACATGGTGGAAGTTTGTACAATCAGAAAGAGAGAAAGAAGGCAAAGGTCCCATAGTTTCATGGAAAGGAATGGTGACCAAGATAAGGCAAACTTATCTTCCAGATGATTATGAAGTCCAGTTGCATAGGAGGAGACACAATCTGAGGCAAAAGGACATGGATGTCCAAACTTATACAGAGGAGTTTCAGAAATTGTGCCTTAGATCAAAAGTGGTTGAGGATGAAAGCATTAGGTTAGCAAGGTACCTAAATGGACTCAAATGGTCTATTCAAGAAGACATGAGCTTGGTAAACTTCAAATCAGTACGCCAATGTTATCAAATGGCCTTGAAGATAGAGGAGAAAGGCAAAAAGAAACAAGAACAGAACCCTAAAGGTAGAGGTAAAGGCAAAGACAGTAGAGGACAAAGAGGGAGCTATAGTGGAAGAGGCTCAGAATCAAGAGCTCAAGGAGAGGTCATATTTTCTAATCAGCAAGAGGGAAGTCCTAGTAGAGGTGGTAGAGGAAGAGGTTTCAGCCCTAGAGGAAGAAGTGGTGGACAAGGAAGGAGTAGTTACTTCACCAACATGAAATGCTATCATTGCAATCAGTTGGGACACCCAGCCTATAGATGCCCTAAGAAAGGAAGCACTTCTCATGGAGGGGATAAGAGAACCCATCTAATTCAAGATGAAGCAGCTGCAACAAATAAACAATCAGAAGTACCCTTGAACTCAGAAGAAGGGGAGAATCTCATGATGAGAAGGACACTGATCAAAGAACCAGTCAAAGAGGCACCAAGCCAAAGAAGATCTTTGTTTAGGATAAAATGCAAGATGATGGGGAAAGTGTGTAAGGTCATCATAGACTCAGGTTCAACTAACAATATTGTGTCAGAAGAGGCAGTCAGCAAACTGAAATTGACAAGGATATCTCACAGTAATCCTTACAAGGTTACATGGCTCAACAAGGGTCAGCATGTCTTGGTAAATGAACAAGCATGGGTGGAGTTTTCAATTGGAAAGTACAAAGACAAGGTATTGTGTGATGTATTACCTATGGATGCATGCCACTTGCTCCTAGGCAGGCCATGGCAATTTGACCGTCAAGCTGTGCATGATGGAGCCAAGAATTCTTATACCTTCAAGAAGGACAATGTCACATACAAGATTCAATCTTTGTTGGAAGATAATGAGGTTCAGACAGCAGGTTCTAAGTTGCTGATAACTGGTGAAAAAGAGTTCTTAAAGACCTTGGAAGAAGGAGGAGTTGGCTATGCAATAATGATCAAGCCAAGAGAGGCAAGCAAAGAGAAGGCAGCTGAAAAGAAAGAACTACCAAAGGAGATTCAAGACTTGTTGCAGACCTATGAGAACATAGTAAGTAGTGGTCAACCAGCAACTTTACCTCCTAAAAGAGCCATAAGTCATAGGATAGACTTGATACTAGGAGCCACCCTTCCAAATAAAGCAGCCTACAAAATGACACCTCAACAGAATGAGATAGCTAGGCAGATTCAAGAATTGCTTGATCAAGGTCTCATTAGGAAAAGCATTAGTCCTTGTGCAGTACCCACCGTCTTAGCACCCAAGAAAGGAGGAGAATGGAGGCTTTGTACTAATTCCAGAGCAATCAATAAGATAACCATCAGGTATAGGTTTCCCATTCCTAGGATTGAAGACCTCATGGATTGTCTAGGTGAAGCTAGGTACTATACCAAGATAGATTTAAAGAGTGGTTACCACCAAATTAGAATACATGAGGGTGATGAGTGGAAAACAGCCTTCAAAACTAATGAGGGTCTCTATGAGTGGCTAGTAATGCCATTTGGTTTGTCTAATGCCCCCTCCACATTCATGAGACTCATGAATGAAATTCTCCAGGACTACATTGGCAAGTTTGTAGTAGTGTATCTTGATGATATACTAATTTATAGCAGAACTAGAGAAGAGCACCTCCAACACATTGAGATGGTTTTCAAGAAGCTACAGGAGGAGAAGCTGAAGATTAACCTGGAAAAGTGTGAGTTCATCAAAACGGAGCTGGTGTACCTTGGTTTTGTGTTATCACATGGCAATTTGAAGATGGACAGCAGCAAGGTAGAAGCCATTCTTAATTGGCCTACTCCCAAGACAGCAATAGAGGTAAGAAGCTTCCATGGTCTTGCTCAGTACTATAGGAAATTCATCAAACAATTTAGTGCAATTTGTGCTCCTATGTTGGATACAATTAAGGGAGGAATGAAAACCAAGTTTGTGTGGAATGAACAAGCTAACAAGAGTTTTGAGTTGCTGAAGGAAAAGGTAGCTACTCAACCTGTTTTGGTGTTGCCAAGTTTTGAGAAACTATTTACAATTGAGTGTGATGCTAGTAATGTAGCAATTGGAGCTGTTCTCAGCCAAGAGGGCAGACCGGTGGCTTTTCATTCTGAGAAGCTAAGTGAAGCCAAGAAGAAGTACTCTTCTTATGACCTTGAAATGTATGCATTGGTCCAAGCACTAAGGAAGTGGAGGCACTACTTGCTTCCCAAGGAGTTCATTGTGTACTCAGACAATCAAGCACTCAGTTTTCTGAATTCCCAAGAGAAGTTGAGTCACAGGCACATGAAATGGGTGGAGTATTTGCAAGCCTACACCTTCAACATCAAGCATAAGAAGGGAGCTCTCAACAAAGTTGCTGATGCATTGAGCAGGAGAGTTCTTACCATTCAAGAAATCCAATTGAAGAGCATGGGAATAGATCATTTCAAAGATCTATATGCAGATGATGAAGACTTTGCAGAAATTTATAAGGTATGCCTTGAGTTTAAGAACCATTTTCATAGCAAGTATGTTGAATACACATTGCAAAGTGATTTGTTGTTTAAAGGGAATCAGCTTTGTGTTCCTAGAGGCTCCATTAGAGAGAATTTAATTCAAGAGAAACATAATGGTGCATTGAGTGGTCATTTTGGGATCACCAAAACTCAAGAGCTTGTCCAAAGGTTTTATTTTTGGCCTAAGATGAATCTAGATGTCAGAAAATATGTAGAGAGTTGTGTAGTGTGTCAAAAAGAAAAAGGCACTTCTTCAAATGCAGGCTTATACCAGCCACTGCCAATCCCTTCTAGGCCATGGGAATGCTTAAGCATGGACTTTGTAGTTGGTTTACCCAAGACAAGGCAAGGAATGGACAGTGTTTATGTTGTGGTTGATAGATTCAGCAAAATGGCTCACTTTATACCCTACAAAACAACCAATGATGCCAGTCAAATAGCCTCACTTTTCTTCAAGGAAATAGTTAGGATTCATGGTTTGCCAATCAGCATTGTATCAGACAGGGATACTAAATTTATGAGCCACTTTTGGAAGACACTTTGGCAGAGAATGGGCACCAATCTGTCCTTTGGATCTGCATACCATCCCCAAACTGATGGTCAGACCGAAGTTGTGAATAGGACACTTGGAAACCTTCTTAGATGCTTGACCAAGGAGTATGGTCAACAATGGGATCAGATTATTGGGCAGGCTGAGTATGCATATAATGACACAGTTAATAGATCTACAGGGAAGAGCCCCTTTGAAATTGTGTATGGTTTACATCCCAGGGGTGTCTATGAGCTGAGAGAGCTGAAGGATGGAGTCAAAGGAAGTGGTTATGTAGATGATTTTGCTTGTGCAATGCAGGAGATTCATGAGACAGTCAGAAAGACCTTGGCAGAAAATACCATGAAGCATAAGGCTAAGGTGGATGAGCATAGAAGAGAAGTCCAGTTTAATGTTGGTGACTTAGTCATGGTACATTTGAACAAGGCCAGGTTGCAGAAGGGAGTCCCTCACAAGCTGCAAATGAAGAGGATAGGTCCCTGCCCTATCTTGGAGAAGTATGGCAACAATGCTTTCAAGGTGCAATTGCCTGATGACAGTGGACTGTCCCCTATTTTTAATGTTGCAGACTTGATGCATTACAAAGGACCACCCCAGGATTTGGATCAGACACTTCATGAAGTCACTCAAGATGTTGAAGAACTCAAACTGCCCCCAGTCATAGTCAAACAAGCTGATCAAATCTTGGACACAAGGGTCTACCAGAAGACTAGGAACAAGGAATATAAAGAACATCTGATAAAAAGGCATGGGCAACGTGATACAGATGCAGTATGGATCAGGGAGGCAGAATTCAAGAAGCTAGGTATTGATCCTAACTTACTCAATCCAAGGATGGATTGAACTTTCTATTTTGGGGAGGATGGTGCAGGAGCACCAAGGCCAATCTCCAAATTGATTTGCACAAAATTTTGGTTTGAAAAAGTTTTGGCTTGTACTGACCTTGGCCAAGTCAGCATGTTGTGTGGTAGGTTGAATCAATCTCTTGTCTAGGTGTTATTTTAGTCATCATAGTTGTTTGTTGGTAGATTTTTACTTTATTAAGGTATAGTATGTTGTGCTTGAAAATACAATGCAACAACTTGTGTTAGAGTCACTTCCTCGTTGATGGAAGATGTTAGTGGTCAGTTGAAGAGTTTTTAACTCAAGGATAATGAGTTAGGAGATCCCAAAAAGAGGGATAATGGTGAGTATTGCAGGAATCTTGCAAAAACTGCATGATAACAGTGAGTGGTTGCATGCGGTTTGGAAGTTATCTAGGATTCCCTTAAAATCAGGGATATTTGGAATGAGTAATGCCCTTGAAACAGGAAAAGGTAACGACCAATGATGATATGGCTCAGGAAAAGAGAGAATAGTAGGGTGGTTGCATTGTATTCGAAGTGGGTGGTGTGAATAATAAGACAGTTTTCTGGTTTTCATGCAATTTATGTATTTTCTGGAAAACACAGTGTGTTTTGCGCAGTAGGGTTTATTTAGGTATTGCATATTAACATAGCATGTTATTTGTATTTAAATAGCAGTGTTAACATCTTTCTTGATGTATGAAACTCACTTTGTATGTTGATAGTGTGTGGTGTTCAAAACTCAGGTGGAAATAGCACGTTAACCCTGTTTTAAGCAAAATCTGCACTTTATGTTTCTTCCCGTGAGTTTTTGATGACAGTGGATTCTCAAACTTTGTAAAAAATATTTCATTCAATGCATTGGAGTTCTTAGTGTAGATTTGTGTCATTTTTCCCCTGTATACAGGTTGCTTAGAGTAGGATTTCATTTTAGTCTCCATAGTCATTAGTTTGGGAGCGTTCTTATTGCAGTTTTGAGGCAGTCTTTTGTAAAATGACTCCCCCATAGCCACAGACCGTGGGATCTCCCTGAGACTGTGGAATATGGGAGAAGAGTCATTTTTCTGCACACATTTGATAGTAGATACCAGGGAACAAAGAGCAAAGAAAAATACACCCAAACCCTAGGCGAGCATAGACCCGGTTAGGGAATTAGGGTGGAAAACAAAGAACCAAGGCAGGGAAAAAGGTACAGTTGTACGGCCAAGGACATTTTCAGGTGGACTGAGTTCAAATACAAAGACACCAGAGCAATGAAGGCCTGAACAATTTGTTTGGGTGAGAAATAAACAAAAACCAGTGAAGCCCTAGTGAAAAGGGGCAATTAGGCCTCCAGTCCAAGAAGTTTGGAACCACCTGTATGGACCAGTTGGCGACCTGAAACTTTTTCAAGATTTAAAACCCTAAAAGGGTGTCCAAAACTGCTATTTTCTTGGCATGTTGTTTGGGAAAAGTGAGAGTAAAAATCCAAATACCGACTGGTAAGGGCTAGAAGAAATTTGGGACTGTCCAAGGCAAGTTCACAAAACGGGTGATTTGAAGTCTGAACCTAAGGCAAGATGTACCTATTTGGAGCTGCATTGCAAGAAACCAGCATCTTTAGTTTCCCTGCCATGAGTTCAAGACAGTTGGAGAACAGGGCACTTAGAATCTTCTAAGTCCAAGGTAGAGCACTCAAGCTACAAGAGGTGTTGAACCCTCCAAAGTGAAAGCACAAGTAGGAACTCTTAGGACAGAGTTGTAGCAAGGTTCCATTGTTGAACTAAGTAAATACAGAGCTTAGACCATTGCTAGGTTCTTGGTGAAGGCAATATAGTGTCTTCTGGAGGTTTGGTGCAAGCAAGCTTTGGAGGGTTTTGTCATACACCATGTATTATAACATTTTTTGGTAGGGCCTACATTCAATATTTTCCACTTTGATTTCCTTCCTGCATGTCAAAGCTTCCTTAAATTGATCATTACTAACAACTACATAAGACAATTAATTGAATCAACAACCACAAATATTTATGTGGAACACCTTCATCGAATTAATGAGTTACCCATCTACTAGCATTTACTCAATAATATGGTCAAAATAACAGGTTTTCTATAGGAGGTATTGTTCAAGAAGTGAAATCTCATTATAATCTCCAGAATTGAGAAGACATAGTAGGAGAGGCTAAGAAAATATGTTTAGAGAAAAAAAATTACCTGTGAAGCCATTGATGTGAAAAAAAAGATGGGTATTAGATGGTTCACACTATCAAGGTTGTTCATCTCATTTTTACCTTTTTCAATCACAAGCATCATTGTCACAGATGTGGAGGCTTATACAAGGCACGTCAATTATTCGACAAAATGCCTCAAAGGACTGTATTCACAATGCCAAGCTTTAGAAATTTTCAAGAAAAATGTATTTGGAAATTTACCAACATCTTCCTTGCTTGCACCAAACTGGAATTCTGTAAATTAATTAGAGTTTTTGTTTGATGTCATAGCTAATTGCAATCACCCTAGTAAACATATAAACAAATGTGGAAACAAAGACAAGGAATGTGAAATGAAATGGAATGATTACAAAATAGGTTCAAATTGGTTTTACAAGTTAGATTTATTGTTTGACAAAAGGCGCCTCAAAGAATTATTATCTCTTATGTCAAACATAAAGAAGACAACTTCAAAGACGAACAATATATCATTTAGCAAATGTGCAATCTTGAATACTGAGGACAAAATCAAGAAACTCTCAAAAAATTGCAATGAACTCAAGGAAAGGTTCGAGGAACAACATTTTGACAATCAAATTCTTCGTGATAAGATGATGCAAGTGGATGCAAGGCAATTGCAATCCTTCCAAAGGATTTTTTTAATACAGTGAACTCACAACTAGGAATTGGCAAGTCACCTTTCCTAGCAAATGGAGAATCTAAATATATCTCCTGAAAAATCTGTAAATTCAAAGAATAACATATAACAGACAACAAGCTTGTCTCTTGAATGGCACAAAAGATATGGCTTACCCAATAGGCTCCATTTAGCATTAGCAAAAAAATTATACTAAATTAAATTAAAGAGTCAATGCACATCAAAAAAAGTGTACCAACATTGACAGACCACAAAAAAAAAGAACCGTAAACCAATTTTAAGACAAAAACAATATATATTATGAAATCATAGCTATTTGATAAAAAAAATTGTAGGTGCTTCTTTGTGTAAGAAAATAACATTGTCGAAATACAACTACAATAAATATTAAAAAACCAAGCAAACGAAGCCAAGATATTAGCGTAAAGCCCTCCTTCTAGGGCCAAATGTAGATGGTGTTTCCTTTTGCTTCACTTTTCAACAATCAAACATTAGTATGGTCAATCAAATTTGAGCAAACAAGAAAAAAAACATCCCTATGAGATATTTCAACATGCTTCAAAATGCAAACAAACAACACAACAATAAAAGCATATGAGAACATGAAGTATACCTATCCCATAGTGGATTGGTGCTACTTTGATATGAAAAGTATCCCTTTCCCAACCCTTGATATGCTAAATGATGATAATTCCTTGAAGATGTTGTGAATCCAAATGACAATAATGGACTTGTGCATAAGATTGTGGATTCCAAATGCATAACTTGTGGATCCAAAATGAGAAGAAATGCCTCTTATTTATAGATGAGATTGAGAGAAGAAGAGGAAAAATGGATGAATGTGGGACTAATCTTCAACCAATGGCCAAATGCCACTTGTCAAGATGTGAGAGGATGAAGGTTGAGCACATTTTGATGAATGTGCCAATAAATGATATTAGGTGGAATTTGAAATTCATGAAATGACATGTTGGAGGGAGAAGTGAATGGATTAAATGCCACTTGGCTCAATGCACAAGGACATGTAAGAGGAGTTAAATGCTTTGTTGGAAGGAAAAATCCCATTTGGAGGGATTTTCAAATTTGGAGGAATATTCCCTTTTGATGCCATGTTGAGGGAAAATAGAGGATTTAATAAATCAATTAAATGATTTTCTTGTGTAAGTTGCAAAAGCTAGAGGATGTGATGGTTTTTTATTAGATTTAATCATGATTTGATTAATTTTAATGGAGGTTAGTTGATTGTGACATTCAACTTAAATATTTAGATTTATTTAAATTAAATGAGAAGATAAAGAACATTAGATATTTAATTAAATATTTGGATTTATTTAAATTAAATCGAGAACTTTAGAAGACTAATTAAATAAAATTGATTTATTTAATTAAAGAGATGACTTTAGGAGACTAATTAAATAAAATTGATTTATTTAATTACAGAGAAGAATATTTTTTAATCAAATAGAATGATATATTTAATTAGATAAAGTTGATTTATCTAATTAAATAAAGATTGATTAAAAGAGGAAATATGATGAATTTTAATCAGATAAAGATTATTTGATTAAAATGGTTAGTAGAGGGATGATTAAGGATGAAACAAAATTAGTGATTTCGGATTAGATGCATGTATATTTTACGTGTCTATAGTTTGAAAAACTAAGCAATAAGTGTGGATGTGGTAAAAAACAATTCATTAATCAAGATGAAATCAATTGAACCCCTCACATGTGCTTGTTTATATTTTGTCTTGTGGTCTTTTGAGCAAACATTGATCTTTTGGTTTGAAGTACTCTTAGGGAAAAGCATGTTATTTAAAACCTTGGTCTTGTAAACAAGTCCCTCTTAGGTTCATTTAGGATCAAAACAACCAATCATTTCATCCATCTCAAACACCAATCAAATCCCATCTCACAAACAACTTTTGAATCATTGGAAAAATCATTCATACTAGACTTTTGGTAAAACCCTTCAAATCAACATCAAAATCTCCTTGTTTGGATAAGTGTGTGTGGATGAATCCTTCCTCATAAATCTAGTTAAATTATCATCCTTGTAGACAAGTTTATTCCAAGATAACATTCAACATCTTGGGGTTTACAAGTCCATTATCCAAATAAAATCAAATCATAAAGTCTAGCATTGATCCAAAGTTCCTAAAATTTCAACACCCATATCATTCACCCCTTTCATCCTTCATCTCATCATTGGTCCTAAATCCCTTAGAGGTCAACAAGGTCAAAAAACAAGAAGAACATGGAATATAAACTTAATTCATACATCATGAGTAATCTAGATCAACTGAACTATCAAAGCCTTACAATTTTGATTGATTATCAAAACTCGCACTTATACAATCCATACATGGGATCATTATCTCCTACAAACTTCAATGGTACAACAAATGTGATTATTCCCAATCTAAATTGTGGAACACCTTTCCCTATGGTATATTTAAATCAAATTCAAAACCTACAAATCTATTAACCAAACAATCAATGCATGAGTCTTCAACAAAACAACATTATCCAATCCAATCCATACATGCCAAATGTGACTATGCCAAGTACAAGTTTACCAAACATGAACATTTCAAATCCACACTTGGTAAAATTTGGGATAGATATGTTTGTGAATCATACAAATGTTGTTCAAATTCCAAACAATATGTTAACGACTCCATGTATTGATCAAAGTCAAGGTCACACCATGCAAAATCAAAGTTACCTAAATCAAGGCAATGTGATTCCCAACTAGAACAATGTTCAATTTCAACCTATAATGCAAAATATAAATATCATACCAAATTGGAACATTATCCAAAATCAATTTGTCCATGATCCCATACAAACACCATAAGTATACGTTCCAAATCCGCTTGAACAAAAAATGAATCAACTACATCAAGGGTGTCGAGATCAAAATCAAGATCAAATTTTGTGAGATAAAATTGCTACACATACCAAAATAGTTGAGTCATTGTGCCAAGACACATCTCCACCCCCACATATACACACACTATTCCATTGGTTAAACCATGTCATCAAAGCATTGAGTTGTGTCTGCAACCACATCAAGAACAATATCCCCAATGTCAAGAGGTTGGATATCAATATCAACAACATTAATAACAAACCCAACCTCCACATCTTTGAAGATCAATCATCACATATCAAAGATCAATCACCACATCTCCAAAATCAATCACCACAAGGTCAATTTAAAGCAAAAATCTCACTAGGTAATAAAAAAAATACACACCACTTGGGGAACCAATTGAGTTTGTCATGCAATGGCTAGTCCAAGAAAATTTCATCAAAATCCTCATTTATGAAAATTATCAAGAGCCTCAAGTTAAACCACCATGGTATAACGAGAAGCACCTTTGTGATTTTCACAGTATAAAGGGACACACAACATCAAATTGTATTCGACTCAAAAATATCATCCAAGACCTTATTGATAAAAAAATAATAACTATTGAGGAAAATGATGAAGATTCAACCACTAGTAATAGCATTGACAATCTCCTCACCACAATTGTTGAAAACAATGATCAAGATCTATCCATCAATGAGCACCTTGAAGATGTTTCTACCTCATCTGAAGATCAACTCAACATACATCAAGACTCACTTTCTAATCATGATAAATACTCCTCAACAATATTCAACAGTGATCTATTTCAAGGAGTGTTAGAATTATTTGATCCTATTGACATAATCCACGATCCATCAACCAATGATCATGTTGAAAAGTTCTCTACATCACCTAATGAGTTAGAGGACATATCTCAAGGATTTATTCCAAAGCATGATCAACATCTTTCACCAAAGTCTAGAAATGATCCTTTCCAAGACATATTGACATCCTTTGACCTCATGGTTACAGATACTGAAGAAATCCTCAACTCAACACTTGATCCAAATTCACTCAAAGATCAAGAGGATAGTGAGCCACTTCCCATTCCTAATGAAGATATCCAAGAAACATTTATAAGCAATCCATCCTTTGAAATTAGCCCATGTCAAGAACTCAATCCAAAGCATGTCGAAAGCAATTCCAAAATTAATCAAGATCAAGAATTTGTATCTCCAAGATATTACAATGATCTAATGGACACTCTCCAATCTATACAAGATGTCACAAATGATGATCATATCCATATAGCACATATTCCTCCATCTACCCATGAGATGCTTACTCCTAATGAACATGTAGATGATCTTCATTCAAAAAAAGAGTCTCATACTCTTGATATCATTACCAAGGAATAAGAGTCTCCTACTCTTAAAATTTGTACACATGATCAAGATATAGAAAAATATAAAGACAAATTAGAGAGGGTCATGAAGAAGGATTCTACAAAAAAATTGAATCAGAAACATCTTGTGAAGGCATATCAAAAATGAATCATGAGGGAGAATTTTTCATGGACAATGAATCATCAACACCTCTTGAAGAAGCATTAAAATCTGATATTTCACAAGATCAAGCCAAGTATATGAATAAGGAAGTTATTAGACTTATGGAGGATCCTATCACTTATAAGCTTGGATAACTTACCTTTTTTAGGGAAAGCTATCTTATCAATGAAGAAGTTATCACCTTTGAAGATCCACAACATAGCAAAGGAGTAGCACCTTGTTTCCAAGGTAAATCATATCCTATTGCAAATAAAATGTTTCAACAGATGAATTATCAAGGTAGAGGATAAGGCCTACATGAATAGGGTATCCTAGAACCAGTGCAAATTATTGGAAATCCTAAGCATCAAGGTCTTGGTCATTCAACAATTAAGGGATCTAAAAATATCAGTGATACCTCTATAATACTAGGGGAAATTTTATCTAGTGCAATCATCAACATAGGGAGCACGAAGAATCCTTATGATGAAACCAATGCCAATCCTACAACTAGCCACGTCATGAATCTTAATCCACCCATCATCCCATCCACAAATTGGGACCAACATCAAAATAAATATTTGAATCAAAGCACAAGGAATTTTATCAAAGAAAAAGAAGTTGAGAAGCATAATGGACAAATCAAATACACATGGATACCAAAAAATACAAAGAAAGATTATCCCTGTCAAAATCCATTAGTCAAAGAAACTATGGGGAAAAATAAAAAGGGAAAAGTATCCATCAAAGATGTCCACAAAGGAAAAATCGGGCTTCTCAAGCAACGTACAAAGTATATATCAAGCAGTTGGTCCTAATTCCACGCACACTTTTGTATCCACCATCATTGCTCATCTTCCCAAGTTTGGAGAGTCAAAAGTTCCAAACTATCAACCAATCCATCTTTCATTCCTAAACACACTCCATCCACACTTCCATGCATGATATCCAATTCTTACATTGACCATGTATTGGCAACAACCCTTCATCATAAGGATTTAGAAGGCATTCTATTGCGGTGTGTGCATAAAGGAAAAGTTAACTCTGGTATCAACAAAGCGGATCAGGAATCTCAAAATTTGCATTCAAGTGCATGTATGTTGTAAAAGCAACTTCTTCAAGCATGATATCGATTGCACATTATGACAAAAGCATCTCCAAAAAAAAAAGGATTGAAAACAATAAAGAAAAAAATTTCCTCCAGTGAAAACCACTATGGTGGCGCTTTGGGCAGGTACCATGACGAAAAATTGGCAAACAAGAAGCATGTGTAGAATTGAGCATCTATGTGTGCTAGTTCAGGTGAAAGCATCTTATCTCATCCATAAAAATCCAGCATTCCATCCATCTTACCCATAATAAATCCATTCATCCATAAACCATTGATCCAATCCATTTTCATTCATCTACATCCATCTTCCACATTATCTTGATCTTGAAAAATTTTGGTGCACACTTTACACTTGCTTATGGTAGACATCTTGACATGAGTCATTTTCATTGATCCTATCCTACCCAATATTAGCTGAGCCATGAAGCATTATCCAAATGAGCATCCTCTATTTGAACACCTTATCTTATTGCAAGATAATCCATATCCATCCATCCATACATCTATCCAAGCATCCACCCATGGAATTTCAAACATTGCTAGAAATTGAGGGTAGCTATTTGCATCTTACTTTGGGAATAAATCTTGATCTATATCCTCCAACTTATGTGGTGATCCGAACATTGGCAAACGTGAAATCAAATTGGTCAAAACAATTGTAAGCAAAAAATCCAAATCACTAGCTCATGGCATATTTTGACAAGAGTATGTTCCTTATCAAGCTTTATCTTTCATCGAACATCAATCCAAATAGTCAATATCAGTTGCATCTAATTAGTACTTCAATGTCGTATCAAATCATTCAAAACAATTTTGTTCCAAAATCAAGCTTCAATATCCATCAATCAAATCCAATCAATCCATCGTCATCTCGGGATATCCTTCCCAGTCCTCATGTTGCTTTACACTATCCTTGCATTGTTGTGTATCCTCAACAATGTTATCATCATCAATCTTGATCAATCAAATCCAATCAATCCATCATCATTTTAGTCCTCATGTTGCTTAAACACTATACTTGCATTGTTGTGTATCCTCAACAATGTTATCATCACCAATCCATCGATCTGTTCATTCAACCTTAGCTTGGTTTTCAATAAAATCCCAAAATAGATCACTGATATCGTCATGCATATCCATATCCAAATCGTCAAAATCATGCGAAAATAAAAAAAAAAAAACATATCGGAAAATCAAAATAGGTCAAAAGTCAAAAACATAAAAACATGGTCATCCAAATTCGTCATTATCTAAAAGCTAAGCGATAGGAAAGGCCCCAATATTTGATCAGCCCCAAGACACAAAACCCAAAATATTCATAAAATCTTGAAAGCACCAAGAAAACATTGGAAAATTTGAAAAGAAATCAAAGCATTTAAAACATCTTGAAAATGTCACAAAACAACCTCAAAACATTTCAAAACATCAAAAGGAAAATATTCAAAAACCCAAAATCCATCCCGTTCCCGCGATCCTTTCGAAATAAACATAAAACACAATAAATCTGCTCGTTACCTTCACCCTTTTATTAATGTCCAACAGTGCCAGCATTGCAAGTGAAAACTTAAAACGTCAAGATCTCAAGTCTAGGTCAATAGGTAAACAAGTTGGTAAACTCTTGATATTAATAGCCCATCATCCATTCAATCCCAAAATCATTTGATAACATCATGTCCTAGGATGCATCCTTCCTACAATGGACATCAACATCATGCATCACCATAGTTTAGTCTTGGCTAGAGGTATGAATAATATGAGCTTGTTTGATTACTTGATCTTTGTCTTGTGGACTTATCTTATTGCACTCATTCCAATGATCTCTTGATGATGTCTAAAAAAAATGAATTAGAGAGAAAGGAATGGGGCAGTGATCATTATCTTTTGTTTGATATGCTTGTTGGATACTCTTGTAATATAACCTTGGTCATGCTTAATTTTTTTTTGTAAGGAGGGCGTTTTAGGTGTCTTGTTGACCACATAGGAAGGCTTTATTTTCTATTTTTTGGTTTGAGATATTTGAAATATATGAATTGCATTTAAAATAAGGTTTCATATGCTGGTGTGAACAAGGATACTCCTATCTGATTGTCGAGTAGAAGTCCATCACACTAGGTACAACACCATCTTGGTTCTTTATACCTTGATGCATCGTATCTATGTGTGTTATCAAACATAAGGTAAGTAAGCTCTTTTAAAATCCCAATCCCTGATAAGCAATACATCATCATCATTCATCGTTATCTCTAATAAAGTCTCATAGATCATGGACTTGTTGGATCCTCTTTTCGTCATCTCATTTCTTCTTTCTTCTCTCCATGCTAACATGGTATCATGAAAGTCAACCAAACATTACTAATGCATCCATCCTGCATCCACAAACTGTTAGCATACTGCATATCATACATAATAGGAAACACCAATCATTTCACATGCATTGCATTTCCATCATTGCACCATAATATAGATTGGTTATAATAAGCAGCTTAAAACCATCTCATTTGCATCATCATCATAACCATCCATGCATCCATCTTGAACCTCTTTCTCATGAGATTGACCCTCAAATCAATTTTTTCGCTCGATCTCTCGAGGGGGCAGTGTACCAACATACTTCTTCTTGTTGGGGTAACAATGGGGCATTCAAAAAATCATTTTTTTTTTTATCTTTGATCTCAGCAAGGTTATTCTTTGAACCGACGCAACTGGTGCGCCGCTTCAAAGAGGGGAAAAATGTAGACACTCAAAATGTCTTGATCAACATCATGCACTCGATTCTAATTCACTAACACCAATTCTTCCTTAATCACTTCTTTACTAACCAATTAATTGAATAATATTTATTTAACTAATTCCTCAATTTTCCTCTTTTCATTAAATAAATCAACTTTATCTAATTCAATCTTAAGTCATCTCTTTTAATCAAATAAATCAACTTCATTTAATTAAAATACTAATGTTCTTCATTTAATTGACTAAATCAATTTTTTTTAATTAAATTATTAATCTCCCAACTATCCTCTCATTTGATTTAAATAAATCTAAACATCTAAATCAAGTTTCAAATCAACTAACTTCATCTAAGTTAATTAATCACAAATTAATTAACTCCTAAATCCTCCATTCCTCTAGTTTTTGCAACTTGCACATATAAATCAATTTACTTGATTTATTAATTTCTCTATTTCCATTCTATGAAATCTCCCTCCCAAAGGAATTTTTTCCTCCAACATGGCATTAAAGGCTCTTACATTTCCTTTTCTTGAGCCAACTTGGCATTAACTCCTCTTACAACTCTTCTTCCACAAGCCATCTTTTGAATTTCAAATTCCATCTACATGCATTTAACATGCACATTGTTTAAAATGTGCTCCACTCTCCTTCATTAGCATGTTGACAAGTGGCACAATTCCATTGGTTCAAATGTTAATCCCACATTCATCCTATTCCTCATTCTTCAACTCTTCTCCATTATAAATAGAGGCCTTCTCTATTTGATTTGGCATCCACAATCCATGTAAGATCACTATGCTCATTTGAATCCAAAATCATCTAGATTTTGATACAAGGTTATTATCCACAAGTTTATGCAAGTTCATTCACATTTTCATCCAAGTTAGCATAAAATTCATCATCCATAGCTAGGTTATTGGCATTTTTATCAAGGATCAATCAATCATCATCAAGCTTATCAAGGAATTGGGAAAGGGCTTCTTTCCACATCAAAGAAGCACCAATTCCCCCATGGGATGTTGGTTTGAGCATTTGAATAAGATTCATTAGCTTTCATTTAATCATTTTACTTTGTTTCTTGTTCATTGTGTTTGAATGAATTTCATGAGGAATGCTAGTTTAGATTTGTTTATTGACTAACACTGGATTTCTTGTTCATGTTTGAGCAGGTCTAGGCTGAGCATTCACACTAAAAATCCCTGAGTAGAACTACACTAAAAGCCTAGGAGGGTTTTCATCCTAAAAAAGATAGATTTTTTAATTATTCCCTCAAGAAAATAATCATATTCATCTAAATTCACCCCATTTGCATTAATTCTCATATATTTGTTCCCTACCTTGAGATCAACACTTTAACCCTTGAGCTCATTTTTGTGAGATACAAGATTGACCCAAGTCAACCTTATGAAGCACAAAAAATGATCCTCAAAATCTAAGACATCAAATTTGGCCATCAATGTTCTTGCTCCCTTCCTAGTAACTATTATGAGTCAATTTAACTTATGTCTCATATAACATGTTTCTATACCATTGTATTCAAACACATTCATTATGCACTTTAAAGGATGCAAGGTGATTTAGTAAGGATAATCATTCAAGTACACTTCAATTTTAGAAGGGTAATAATGAAATATTTTCTACATCATCATATAAGCCATCTACATATCTCTAAATGTTGTCTTCAATCTTTCTCATTGTCATCAATTTGGTCCAATAAAGGGTTTGACCTAGGAGAACCTATTCACTTGTCAAGTCAACAAGCTCCTCAAAAATGTCTTTAGACATTGCCTTGATAGATTTAGATATCTCAAAAGAGAATTCAAACAAATTCTCAAACACACCTTCTAACATATTAATTTTGCATGACACAAATCATTTACATATGGAGAGGACCCAAGCATGTTCCAATAGTTGTTATAACATTTCTTGGTTTAATGCCCAATATTCTTAACAATATTGGACCAATAGTTGTGACTTTAAAGTTGTTAGTGTTGATGATCACTACCCATAATTGAATGAAATGTATTTCTTAGATCTAAAAAGTAACAAATCATGTGATGCCACATCAGTGCACTAATAAAATATGATTTAGTGCACAAGTATTGGTCTCACATTTTTTTGGACCTTTTTGGACACCTTGACAAAAAGCATGATGGTGTGGCATCATATTTGATATGTGGCCTTGAAACTTTAGTCTTGTAAAAAAAGGGGACCGATTTGAAATTTCCACGTAGGATTTTGAGAAGCATAAAGTTAGGGTACTCAACTACCAGGTTTTGTCCCCTATAAAAGATGAAGTTTTCAACAAATCAAGATTGACATTATAAGATATGAGTTCAATCTCTATCAATTTCTAAGACAATACAAATTCCAAAGAACATAACAAACAAAAACATTTAATTTTCTAACCATAATAAATTAATTCACTCATTTAATTTTCTATACTTTTATTTCACTTATTTCTCTCAATTTTAATATCTAAATTAATAGTTTACTAGGGAGAGCATGTTTCAATAGTTGTGATAGTAGTTGTTATATAATGTCCAATAGTTGTGATAGTAGTTGTTTATATAATGACTGATAGTTGTGACATGACCTCTCATATTTAAACAAAATGTATTCCTTTGATCTAAAAAGCAACCAATCATGTGATGCCACATCAGCACTCAACTACCCATGATATGAATATACAAGTATTGGTCAACTACATCTTGACAAAAAGTATATGCTGATATGACATCATATTTGATGATGTGAACCTGAAACGAAAACAGGGACTTGCTAAATAAACTGCTGTAAAAAATTGGAATTGATTTTAAATTTCCACTTAGGATAATTAGATACCCCAAATTAGGGTGCTCACTACCGGATCCTCTCCCCTATTTAAATTAACAGCGTGACAAAATCCCTTTAAATGTTTGAAAAAGGAAGTCAAGGAAATCCCTAGCTACTTATGACTGCGCTTGTTTGCCGCTATTGATGTCGATCTTGGAGATTTGTAGAGAGAAGACTGTCTTATCCCGAATTGCCTCGAGTGGCTCAAATTTCCTGTCAAACATAATATACCGGACTGTATATCTGCTGTCGAATCTCTGTCGAATACACTCCAAGCTCTCTGGAATGAATCTGCGCCTTACATGTTTGGAAATGTGAGCCGATCGAAATTTAGAAATCTGATTACTTTATAGGCCAGCAAAACCCTAATTTCACACTGAGCAGATGAAATGTGGAGGGAGGCGGTAAGGCACGGGGGTCTGCTGTCAGCCACGCGAATGTCCTCTTCTCACCATTCCACGTACCATGTTTCTCACAATCCACCACGCCACGCGTACCCGCTGCTGAACATAAAAGAAAATCCGCCATTAGTATACAATTGCAAGGATGAGTTTAATCGGGAAAAAAGTACACACGAACTCTAGCACGGAGGATTGGCACCTGCTATTGCAGGTATTCTCGTGGCTTGACGGGCCGAGCCTGGGCAGGGCCTCCTGCGCTTGCAAAGCATGGTGGGAGGTGGGAGTCCAGGAAGATCTGTGGGAACAAATCTGCCGGGCCAAGTGGCCTTCCGTGGACTCGAACGCGGGATCATGCGTGGTAAAGCAAGCGGGAGGTTACAGGCGGTTGTTCGCGCGTCGCTTTCAGGCTCAGCACGCGCAGCACCGCTCTGATGAAGAAAAGCCCTGCCTTTCTCTGCAAAGCCTCATATTTCTGGTGGATGTTACAGTCGGCAATGAGGTGATTTGTTCCTTCGTACGGCGCGGCCATAAGCTGAGCGGCGGCGAAGCGTTCCGCTTTACTGTTAGTTTGCGGGATGGCGAAGTGGTGGGAAAGGGGAGGGCGGTAGAGAAGACGGAGGCGCTTCAGCATGTGAAGGTGAGCTGGGCGGTAATGGTGATGGGCAGTGATAGGGTTTTTCAAGTGATGGATTCCAACAAGCCCGGGCAGTTAATTGGAAGCGGGTGTAGTTTTTGGGAGGCGCTGGCGGATCATCGTTGCTGCTGCCCGCCGGGAATGAGCCAGCATTTGGCGGAGGTGGGGCTTGGATTGGGCGTCAATGGGGAGGGGCGTTGGGGTTTACAGGAGGTCTCGCTCGCGCTTCTGAATACTCTCGATTGGAGATACTTCTCCATTGCCCACGCTCTCACATATTTCCAACACATCTTCGGATGACAGTTCGACATAATTTATTTTCTCCTCGACATAATTTATTTTCTCCTCTTTTTGGTATTCTTGTAATTACGCCATTTTACTGAAATGAAACTGTTTACGAGAATAAAAGCGTGAATGGACAATTGATCGTACCAGCTGCCTCAACCGCTCAAGGATTGACGTATATGTTTTTCAGGGAAGTTTTGTATGCATCTGATCTGGTTGCAGACAAGGTTTGGGTTCCTAATATCTGGTCACTGTTAATTTGGGACTGATTATTGTAACGGTTAAACTTACATTTCTATGTTGTTGTCCCTCATGTTTGGGGCCCACTTTGACTAAATTATCCCGTGGGCCCAGGGTCTTGAATTATCTTTTCATTATCAATCTTGATGGGATCACAATCTTAATCAAGTGTCATTTCATTATCAATTAATTTTAAAAACCAGTTTTGATTTATAGATTTCTTATTTGTTGCCTTGTTCATAATCAATGGGGCAAATTTGACTAGATTACCTCATGCAATGATTTTGAACTTTTGGTTTTTTCTTCTAATAGTCAATCTAGGATATGCTTGTATGGGTTTGTTTTTTCTATTTAACTTGTCTCAATTTATTTAGAGAGCATATAAAATCATCAAAGAAACAATTTTTTAAGACCATTATAACGAGCATTATAACATAATTATAGACCATTGTGAATTGTATAATTATTTTAGGTATATCATCTATAGAAGTATTTATATAATTGTATGATATTTTTAATTTTTTATAGACCATTTTGAATTGTATAATTATTATTAATAATATTTTGAATTGTATAATTATTATTAATAATATTTTGTTCACATGTATAATTATTTTTTAGGTATAATAATTAATCATTATCATTATTTCAATATATAATCATTAAGAAGTATTTTTATAAGACCATTTTGAAGTGTATCACTATTTTAAGTATAGTATATTATCATTAAAAAGTAATTATTTTAGGTATATAATTGTTAAGAAGTATTTATTTTAGTTATATATTTTCATTTAAAAGTAATTATTTTAGGTATATAATTGTTAAGAAGTGTTTATTTTAGGTATATATTATCATTAAAAAGTAATTATTTTAGGTATATAATTGTTAAGAAGTATTTATTTTAGGTATATTATCATTAAGAAGTATTTTTATAAGACCATTTTTTATAAGACCGTTTTGAAGTGTATCACTATTTTAAGTATAGTATATTATCATTAAAAAATAATTATTTTAGGTATTTAGGTATATTAGGTATAATATCATTGAGAAACATTTATATAAGATCATTTTGAATTGTATCTTATTATTAAGAAGTATTTATATAAGATCATTTTGAATTGTATCTTATTATTAAGAAGTATTTATATAAGAATTATTATAGATCATTTTGTAAATTCATGGAAGTACCACTTTACACCACCATACTTAAAACATAAGTGTTACACCTACAGTAACTATCAAATTTTTGTTTAGTTCAATATGGGAGTCAAAGTTCATTTTCATATGTCAAAATCACTTTTGCAAAATACGGATTTGAACTAGTCATTTTTCTTTATATTGATAAATGCTTCCCAACATCTTCAACAATCTTATTATTTATCCAAATTCTAACTATCTCGTTTACATTTATTTTTCTAATCCCAACTCAATTATAAATATTATTTAATTTTTTTTTTTTAAATATTATAAAGTTACCTTAGAATACTTATGTTAATATGTTACTTTCTCCCCTAATATTCCTAAATTCTAACTAAGTATGTCACTTACATTTATTTTTCAAATCCACTCAATTCTAAATATTATTTAATTATTTAAAAAAATATATTATTATTTAATTACGTTAAAATATTTATGTTATTTTTTTCTTTCTCCCCTAACATTCCTTCATAACTATCATAAGTTTTATTCTTTTATATTGGGTTACATATCTATTTTGTCTATTTATTCTTTTTTCTTTAGATTATAGACTGACTTTGTCTAATTTTGTCTAAATTGCGTACTTTATTACTAGATTTTCATTAGGTTATAGACCTACTTTGTCTAATTTTATTTAATTGTGTACTTTATTATTAGTTTTGTGTATTTCATTGATATAAATTTTTTAATACTCTCTTAATTTATAGACTTACTTTGTCTAATTTTGTCTAATTGTGTACTTTATTACTATATTTTCATTAAAGGTTATAGACCTACTTTGTCTAACTTTGTCTAATTGTATACTTTATTATTAGTTTTGTGTATTTCATTGATATTTCTTTAATACACTCAATTTATTTACATATTATATTTGTTTTGTTTTGTTTTTTTTAATTATATTAAATCTACATTCCTTTTGATATCATTTATTGTCTACATCCTCAAAATTATATTTATTATTAGTTTTGTGTATTTCATTGATATTTGTTTAATACATTCAATTTATTTACAAAATTATATACTTTATTATTAGTTTTGTGTATTTCATTGATATTTGTTTAATACATTCAATTTATTTACATATTTGTTTTATTTTGTTTTTCTAAATTATATTAAATCTACACTCCTGTTTATATCATTTATCCTCTACATCCTCACTTTATTATATAGATAGGGTTGTTCCTTCTCACTCTTAACTAACTAATTATGGTGGGTACATCACTCCACTTCTAGGAGGGTGGAGTGGGTACATCGCTTCACTTCTGGGAGGGTGGAGTGGACTGGATGAGAATGGATATTTGGCCCTTCAATTGACCTATCTCACCTAGCCGCCTGGAGTTGCATGGTCAAATGGAGTAATAGAATGACATGTTTGACCTACAATTTATCGGTGATACCGAGACAAAATAGTTCATTTTGGCTTGAGACACAAATATCTAATATATTAGGTATTTTATGGTGTTAATATAGGTACTATAGTTATTACAAATACCCATTTTTCATATCACCATATTGTAACAATCCATAATTTGTTTTGCATCCGATGATGATTTTCATCACTTAAAATGTCATTATGGTATAAATTAAGCTCTAGTTATGATATTCACACAAGTGGCCCCTTAGTTTTGATTCACTTGCTTTTGAGTCCCCATAGTCTCCCACTTTGTTTTGTTTGTTTTTATATCATTTATCCTCTACATCCTCACTCCTCTATAAAGAGATCCTTGTTCAAATTAATATGTTAGATATTTTTATGCTATTAACATAGGTATTATTGTTTATTATAAATACCTGGTTAAACTCATATAATTCAATCTATTAGGTATTTTTAAATTATTAGATATTTTTATGCTATTAAAATAGGTATTATTGTTGTATTAAAAATACATATTTTTTATGGTGTTAACATAGGTACTATTATTGTTATAAATATTCGTTTTTAGTCTATTTTGCATTCAATGATGATAGTCATTATTTAAAGTGTCATTATGGTATAAAGTGGCAATTGGCTATGATGGTCATCATACAAAGTCCCTTAGTCCTAGTTCACTTGCTTGTGTGTGTTTCGAGTCCCCATAGTCTCCTACTTTGTTTTTTGCTATTTGCAAATGTTTATTTAAAAAGGTCCTCAATTAAATCCTCAAATAGCCCAATCTATTGAGAATGGTATTGATATCCATTACCTCCTACTTTAGTTTTTGTAATTCACATTTTACTTAAATAAAAGATCCTTAATTAAATTCTCATAATGACATTTTGTTAATGGTGTTAACATAGGAATTATTGTTGTTCCTATAAATATCCCTTTTTCATGTCATTACAATGATCTATAATGTTTTTGTTGACACCCCTTAAAAAGTCATTCTGACATAAAAGTGAACTATGATGCCCATACAATTAGTCTTGGTTCACTTCCTTGAATGTTTGTTTGAGTCCCCATAGTCTCCCATAGTCTCCCACTTTGTTTGTTGTTATCTATGCTTTACTTCAAAAAGATTCTCAATTAAATTCTCAAATAGCCCAATCTATTGAGAATTGTATTTTTTATAGTGTTAACATAAGTACTATTGTTGTCAACAAGTACCCATTTTGCATGTCATTGTAATGGTCCATAGTTTTTTTTGCATTTAATGATGATGGAGACCACTTAAAGCATCATTGTGACATAAAAATGATAATTAGTTATGATGCCCATATAAGTCTTTTAATCTCGGTTCACTTGCTTTCATGTGGTTTTTAGTCCCCATAGTCTCCCACTTTGTTTATTGTTCATTTTATACCTTGTCATTTTATGTCTCACAAACTTTGTGAACCTACCATTTCCCCTTAGAAGGTAATTATGCAACTATCATGACAAATATGTTATTCTTTGTGGTGGTCTCAATGATTATGAAAATACCTCATGCTCATACCACTACCACAACACTTCAACCATTTCATAACTACCTCTTATGAAAAGCAATGACTTTGCCTAAGTGCACAACAATAATTTCAAGGGATGAGATGACATTTTCTATTTGTTTTCCTTATCTCCTCATCTTCCATTCACCCTAGCATGTTTTAACTCTTTTATTTTTTTCTAAGGGGGTGAAGAACATATTTTGATGATGATTTTTTCATAGCATTGTCTCCGAAACAACTTAAAGCTTCCTTGCATACACCATTGGAAGTCTATAATGTAGTCAATTCTTTGCACTTTCTTTAGGCAACCCATTTTTGTTGCTTCCCTTTTCTTATTCTATTTAAACCATTAGGATTTTTTTGTATTACAACTCTCCATTTTTTTTAGCTTAGTCTCATGCATCCTCATAACATTAATACACTTTTTCCCCCTTTCTTAGCATACTTTACACCTTAAATCCCTTTTTAAACATCCACAAACAAGTTTTTGAGTTGTTTGGGATGGTAAGCACAATAGAGAAAATTATTTGCTTCCTTTTGAGGATTAAGACTGTAGTTTTGTTCCATTCTCTAGTTTTTAGGACAAATATGTGTCAATTACACATACAATGCAATGAAAGTTGATTCTAGAATTATATTCCAAAAAAAAGTCAAAGTTTGAAATTAGATTACGTTTTTAAGTGTTTGTATAAAAAATACAAACTCAAGATGCTTGCTTTTTGTAACAATATTTCCATTCAAGTACAATCATAAATGTTGTAAGGGTAAAAGTACAAACCCATGTCACACTTTTATAATAAAATCGGCCAACACACAAAAATTCTCAAATTCAACCACATAAAAATGGTCTTTATGTTTTAAATTTCAAAATGATATAAACTAATGAAATGTAGAACTCTTGATGAAGTTTATTCCTGTAATTTTTTAAATTTGTTAAAAAGAAAATTGATATTTTTTTATAAGTTTAAGAATTTTTTTTGAATTGCTACAAATTTCAAGAAAACGTGATGTTGAGTTGACTTCAAGAAAAAATAGAAAACAACTTTATTTTCCCCTAATTTTTTTTCAAATAGACAACTTCAATATCTAGTGCATGGAAAAAATAAAAAATTGGTCTATATTGTTGTCGTAATAACCTATTAAAGCCAAGCACACCAAAATTTGATAGTTTTCATTTGATGTTAACTATTGTCTTTTT
>VDFB02076071.1:0-45107 GCA_007258455.2 Sequoia sempervirens
ATTTTTTGAGATAAGTGAATTTAATCTGAAAAATGTTATAATTTAATATTGGGACCCCTTGGCCTAAGGAGACAACTTTATGTTGTTTTTAAAAGTGGGACTTTTGAGGGTGCTTATTTCACTAAGAAATATTTGATGTTCTAAGGTCAAAAAATGCTCAAGAAGAAAAAGTACGCCATCCTTGGAGAGCTTGATATTTTATTTAAAAATGATTTATATATCACTTGAATTGGGACGCCACCTTCATGCTTGGTCAATGGTCAAGTCAAAACCTAAAAGCATCTTGAAGTTTGGGCGCATCTTCTGGAAGCTTCTTGAGGGTCTTCTCAAAATTATATAAGGGAGCCTTGAGACTTCATTTCACATCTTTTATCTTGAGTATTGTTATGCTGCCGAAATGGTGCTGGAAATGCTTCGAGGAATGAATGCCTCCTAGCTTTGGCATTGCTTCTTGCTTGAAAGATAGAAACTAGTGATGAGATAGTTGTACATGAGTGAGCTTTGTAGTGAGATTTTGCATTGTAGTTGTTGTTTATGCAGTTGTAATTCAGCTTATTGCAAATTAATCAAAATCTGGAATTGTTGGTTTGTGTTGCAGATTGAAGTTTTGACTCATAAGTCTTTGGGCGATTTTATTTTGGTTTTGGGTAGTTTACCCATGCATTTGCTAGCTAAGGGCGCCCCTTTCAGTCAAGTTTGGAATTTTTTAATGAAGTCTTTTTTTTTATAGCTCAAAATCGCCCCTCTTGCAGCCGTAGTATTCTATCCCCTCTTGAAATTCGTGCAAAAAAAAATTAAGGGTTCTTTGGAGGGTTTTGGGATTCTATCTTGGTCGCCATCTTCATTGGGGTATTTTGCGTTTGGTTTGAGGTCTTTCGGTTGGGAATTGAGTGAGTTACAAGCATTTTATTAGGGTTCAGTGTTGCTGGTTAAACAATTTCAGTCCATGTTCAGTTATATCAGTTTGCTTAAAGTCCATCTTTTCAGTTGGGTTTGGAAGGGAAGTCATTGTGAGCATTAAGAAGACATTATACTTTATTGTAGCATTGTTAGACCTTCTTATCTTATGCTCTTGACAGGGAATCTCTACTATATTGTATGTTGAACAGTAGTACTGTCAGCATCTTCTAATATTTCACTTCATGCTTTGTAATACCCACTAAATAAGTGGAAGAGGCTGGCTTTCCGCCTATTTTATGTTTTGAATTGCATTGTAGTACTTAGCATATCCGCCTTATGGTAGCTCCATTCCCACTCTGGGTTTTGTTGCCCAATTTTCACCTATGGGCTCAATCAGGCAGAATAGGTTATGTTTCAGATCTTCATAAGGGCCAAACGGGACATTTGCATCGAGGGTTAGGTAATGCATCTGACGCCATTTTACAAAGAGCTCATTTGAAAGGGATCACTCAATCAGTCTGGCATAAAACTCCTTAGAGAAGAAAGTCGGCAAGACCTTCTCGTTGTCTTGCCGACTAGCAGTGCATTCCAATTGGCTAAGCGCGCCAGTCACCAGGACTTTCAGGTCGCCATGAGTCTTCATGTATCTCCCCGACAAGAAAAAGAGCAACTAACGGAGGGTCTCGGCGAAAGTTGGGGCCCTCGCTGTGATGTTTCGGCAACTAGCAAGGGTCATGCCGACTTTGGTTCACCGGGGAGCTCTCGACATAAAGTTATTCCTTCGGTGAAGGGTCTGCCCGAGGAGATGATGTCTCACCAAAGCAGAATGCCTTCGCTAGGAAATGGAGAGCTCAATATGACGTTTCGGCGACCAAACGAGGGTCTTGCCGAAGTGGAATGGCTTCGGTATAACGTGACTTTGGAAAGAAGTCTTCCCGACTGATGGGAGTCACGCCGAAATGATTAGCTCAAGGAGATCGATTTGTGTTCGACAGGACGTCTTGGCAACTAAAGAAGTCTAGGCAAGAGGAGACATCATCGGTGTGAGGTCTGGCCGATCAAGCGAAGTCACACTGAAACGGAGTGCTTTCGGCGTAGGATAGTCATCTCGGGCAAATGTCTAGCCGACAGGCCAAGGTCTCGGCGACAGTATGGGGGGCTTCGCTGTGAGGTCTCACCGACAGGCAGGGGTCTCGCCGAAAGGAAGTGAGCTCGGCAGGAGTTTCACCGATAGCAAAGGTCTCGCCGAGAGGGGTTGATGTTAGCGAAATGTTTCAGCGACTACCGGAGGTCTCATAGAAAGAAGGTGCCATCAGCAAGAGGTCTTGCGGATGGTTGTTAGTCACGCCGATGTGCTTTGTGCCTTCGGTGTAACGTGAGAAGCTCGACATGACGTCTCGCCGACACATGAGAGTCACCTCGAAGGGATCCCAACTCGCCAAAAGATTGTCATCTCGCTGAGAGTCTTGCCGACCCGATAGGGTCTTAATGAAGGATTTGAGCTCAAGTGGGATGAAGGCGTTGGGGTGATGTCTTGACGACCCGGTGAGGTCTCACCGAGGGTTCATGGCTCGGCGTAACATCTTAGGGAAAGCAGGAGGAGCATAGCGGTAGAATAATGGGGCTTCGGTAAGAGGTCTCACCGACACACGAGTGTCTCACCGAAAGAAGTCTGTGAGCTCGCCGAAGAATGAAAGGAGCTCGCTATGACCTCCTGCTGACTGATCGTGGTCTCGCCGAAGGTTTATGCTTTCGTTGTGACATCAATAAAATCTTGCCAATATGGTTCACAGGGTTGAGATCGGGGAGACTCCGAGAAGAAGTTTTGCGCTCGGTAGGATGTCCTGCCGACAGGATAAGGTCTTGCCGATGGTTTCAAGGATATCGGTATGACTTTTGAAGCTCGATATGAGCTCTTTCCGACCATCGAGTGTCTCACCGACATGCGATCCAATTTGAACGATGTTTGACCGTTTGGCGATCTCATGTGGCACGAGTTCAACCAATCAATTGAAGCTACAGGAGAGTCGTGGCAGTTTGACCCCTCGCGAATGAGATCAACAGAGTGAAAGCGACGTGGAATCGGCTCTAAGCTCAGAAGCATTCAAGGCAACTCGACTGGGAGGTTAGAAGATAGACACGAGACCAGAAGTTAATGCGGGCGTTGCAAAAGATCAAGGAGGCCATTCCTGAGGGCGATCTGTCACCGACATGGACATGGGGATACAGCATTAACTTCATTCGAAAGATCTAGGGGAGATTTTTTCTGAAGTCTGATTTTTTGTAAGCCCTAGGGGGGCCGACACTCTTTTGTATATATGGCATTTTTTGCCTTTTTGTAGTTAGTTCTTACTGGTATATTTTTTCTGCTTTTGGAGACTTCTGAGAATCCTGAGAGGAAAAAACTGGATTTTGTAACTCATTTAGAGCATAATATACAGAGTTTACCTTAATCATTGTGGATGATTCAAATTACCATCTTGTTCTTGCAAGTGTCGTGCATTTCAGGTTAATAATCAAGTTATTTTGTGAATTTCTTTCATTCCTTTATAACTTTATTTTGTATTTCATGCCTTCCCTTGCAAAAAAGTATCATTATACAAATCACAAGCTGTGTTTATATAGCTACACACGGATTCTAGCCTGTGAAAGCCTTTTCCTTTCTTGAAAATGTGTGAATCGAACCTGTTTGTGAGATATTAATGACATGCTTACAGAATTTGATGTGTAATCTTATGGTCATTATCAATTTTCAAGTGTAACCTAAGTACTCCATTGCTCTTATCAGTTCGGTGTATCACCATAGGATTTAATTTTCATTTTTATGCATTCTCCTTCTCCCTTTTCCTTACAAGATCAGTAGTTAGGTGACACCAAAGGAAGTCGGCCTTCTCCGAAGGTTGACCTCTGTTTATAAGTGACCCGCAGCTTTAGAGGTCTTCCCATGTTACACTGGATTGTTGAGTTTACTTTTAGCAGGGTGCAAATCCAGGTGATAACAGTTTCTGGCACGCTCGATAGGACCATTTCCACGTGATATTGTTGGTTTGGTATGCAACCAGCGAGTTCCAGACTTTACAGAAGTCATTTTTGCATACTTGGCGACTCCATAAAGAGAAAGAACTTTAAAATCAACGCTTCTACAGTTTATGAGAAGAGTTCAGACAAGGAGCAGCTTAGTTCCTTTCAAATATTTGCAGCTGTCACCACCAAGAAGACAAGGCAGAGCAACAGAAAGGCCAAGGATAAAATTTGTTTATTCCAGAAAAGCCAAATCTACTCCATCTTTGAGATCTCATATTGCTGTCCCATTCTCTAATTCACCTAGAGTGCAAGTAAACCCACCTCCAATGGCTGCTCCCAGAAATCAGCCTTTTGTGCCATTCGACGGAGGTAGTCCATTGAATTTATTACAACACAATGACATTCCAATGACAACTCTGAAAAGTTTGCCAATTTTCAGTGGGGAAGAGCAGACTACCCCGATTGAACATATACGTGAAGTTGCTTCCTTATGTGGTGTTCACCATATCACACAAGAAAATGTGGTTGTAAGATTACTTGCAGCATCATTCAAAGGGAAAGCGTTACAGTGGTTCAGGAGTCTTGGAGTAGGTTCAGTTGCCACCTAGGATGAGTTGGGTGACAAGTTGCACAGGCAGTTTCAGGACAGGTCTGACAATTTATCCTTGTTGGAACAATTAACTACACTTAAGAGGGCTCCTCAGGAGCAAATGAATGATTTCAATTTTAGATTTCAAAGAACCTGGGATAGAATCCCTGCAACGGTGAGACCACCTCCAAAATATGCATTTTTGTACTTTTTGAAGGCTCTTAACGGCGATATAGCTGTTATGACACAATCAATGGGGGGTGTTTCTCTACCAAACGCATTTGAAATAGCAATCAGAGGTGAAAACAGCCTAATACAAGCTAGTAAACTTGCTCCTAGGCCACCAATGCCTATCTTTCTAGATATTCATTCGAATATCCCTTTGCAGATATCACTTTTTGCACCTTTGCCACCTGTTCCAGCTGCTGTAACACAAGAAAATGCTATTTCAAGTTCTTCAAATGAGTTACAGGAGATCAAAAGTTTGCTACAGACTTTTGATAATAAGCTTGTGAGCTTGGAAAAGCAACAATCATATAATAGGCCTTATCAACAGCAGAATTCAGGTCAGCAACAGCAATATCAAGGTAATAGGCAAGCTTACCAAGGCAATTACCAGGGCTCAAGATAAGGTGTAAATACTAGACCCTTTCAGGCTTATGCTCCAGCACCTGTTAGTGCAGTCAAGGATCTTGTCCCTATCCAAAATAACTTAGCAGCAGATTATGAGTGGTGTTACCCTTACAGCCAACCTCACAATCAAGCCACTTGCTCAAATGGACTCATGAATCAGGCACTTATGGTACAGAATGCCTCAAGTTCGCAGCAGAGTGCATTCAATGATGCATCTCCACAACACCAAGAGCAGCCTACCAATGAAACTACCCTACTTAACTGGCAAGGTAAAGAATTATGTGGATTGAATGTAGATAATTCTCCAATTGCAGCTAACACCAGTGCAAAGAAAAGAGCTTTCGAGCTTGATCAAGCAGCTGACAAAGGAAAGGCAGCAGCGGCAGGACCATCTACATCTAAAGTGACTGATGGTTTGCAAAGAAATCAGCAACTCCAAGATAAGAAGCAGCCACATTTACAAGTTGATCATGCTGGCGTAAAGGTACACCATAAAGTGAACCCAGCTGTGCCCTTTAATATTCTTGATAGTATGAAAAAGATAAATGTTACAATGTCTATGTGGGACTCGTTAGCTATCCCAGGTCAAAAAGATATGTTATAGTTAGCCTTGTCAAGTTTGAAAATATTTGATGAATCTGAGTCTCCAATAGGTCAAGTTAGAACTGTGTTAACAAATAATCCTCAGGGAAATGATCAACAGCTCAGTAAAGAGACAAGAAAAGGAGTTAAACCACCTCCATTTTACGTGTCAGTAATCATAGGTGACAAGTTAGTTCATAACTGTATGGTAGACAGTGGAGCTAGTAATTCTGTAATGCCAAAACAGATTGCTGACAAGCTTGGACTAAAGTATCAACCTTTAGAGAAAGGAGTGATTCAATTGGATGGTACTTCTGTTAATACATTGGGCATCATTAAAGATTTGAGTTTCACCCTTCATGTTTGTCCTAATTTTTCAGTTCCTCAAGACATATGTGTCATAGATCTCCCACCTTTCTTTTCCTTGTGCCTCTCAAGAGACTTTACAGCCAAGATAGGGGGTTATGTGTCAGCTGATTGGTCACATATGCTATTTAGAACAAGATATGGAACCAAGGTTACCATTAAATTTGAGAGGTTGGCTAAATATCACATTGAGCCATATAACCCAAGTCCCATCAATGCTGTTCCTATTGCTGTAGACACAAATTGTGTCGCTTTTACTGACAGTGAGCTAGTTGCCACTCAAGAACTTCAAGCAGAAGCTATTCTTGATGTGCTGTTGCATGAATGGGCAGTTGAAAATGTGTTGGACAGTCCTGAAGACCTTATTCAAGATGCTGGTATGGGTAACTATGTCATGCTTGAGCCTGATGCAGAGATTCCAAACCTTGAAAAGGATTCAAATCGGTTGCTGCAACAGCGAAGTGGACTTTGGAAAATGTTCTTTGATGGTTCTAGGAGCAAGAATGGAGCAGGTGGAGGTGCAATGTTGATTTCTCCACAGGGTGATAAGTACTTTTCAGCTTTTCCTTTTTCTTTTGCATGTTCCAACAACACTGCTGAGTATGAAGGACTCATTCAAGGTCTTGAATGGGCAAGGAAAAGAGCAATTGACTGTTTGAGAGTCTATGGAGACAATGAATTGATAGTCAATCAAGTTAGGGGGCTGAATGTTGCCAAAAATGATGCTCTGAAATCTTACAGAAACAGAGTATGGAACATAATTGAAGAATTTAATGCCTTCAGTCTGATTTCTATTCCACGAAATCAGAATAAGCATGCTGACAGACTTGCAGCAATTGGAGCACAGTTTGATATCCCAGGTGATATTAAAAAAGATAAAATACAGCAATATGTTAAGGTCATTACCAGGCCATCAATTCCTAATAACAACATTAACTGGCAAGTATTTGAAAGTGATGAACAGATTTTAATCTTTCTGCTCCAAGAGGATCAATTTTCTGTAATAAACCTGGAAAAGATCAAACAGTAGTATGATGATCAAGTGATATAGCTAAAGACAAATAAACTTCCTATTGGCGTTTAAATTCGCACCTCTGGTATGCGTATTTGAAACGTACAGCTATGTACAGATAAACTGCTCTTCAAATTAGGAGGGGAAGCTCCCGCTTGCTAATGGTGTTTGAAAGAAAGTAAACTAAAACTAAGTTGCCTATCTTTTTTATCAGCTTAGAGCACAAGGTTTATTAAACACAAACGCCACAACTGAGATTTTCTTATTTAAAGAACTTCAACTACGACTAACTTAAACTAAAGACATTTTTGGTTTCTCAAATAATAGCAGAGCGAGAGAAACTAGAAATGGACAAGGTAGATTTTCTGACAAAATACTTCAATGAACTATCTCTCAACAAACACCTATACACTTCAATGCAAGTTGAAATCAAGATCATAAAAGTAAAACATAAATAACGAAAACTTGAGATTTTATACCAAGGCAAAGGAGGCTCGTGATTTTATTACTCAAATCTCTAGAGCAAGCTCACTTTTAACATGCCTGGAACAAGAAATTGCAGCTAAAGAGGCTTGCAATCTTGCTCTTCACACAATAGAAACAACAATCACATTAACTCCTTGTTGGCTAAAGAGGCTCAACAATTTGCTATCACAACACAATTGAACAATACTTGAGTAACAAATAGAAGGCACAATAGGCTCAGCGTTTTGTTCTCACTAGCACGGTTCAAGAAACTAATGAGCAAAGGCTCTTATTTATAGAGAAAAACAAAGGAGTAGGAAACTCTAAAATCTCCTTGCTTTCACCATCTAGGGCTTGCTTAGCAAGCAAGCTTTATTGCTAAATCTAGAAAGAAGATAACATCTAAAACCCTAGAAAGCAGAAAAAGCGGGAAACGCCAACTATTACATTCTATCTTCTTTCTCTTCTCAAAGAATGGATAAGAATTATTCCAAGAATAGAAAGAAAGCGGGAAAGAAAGCTTCTAGAAGAAAGCTGCTTTAAAGCTCAATCACATCCGCTAGGAAATTAGAAACCTTAATGCGGTTGCGGTGTCGACATGCGCGAGGTCTCGAGGAAATCTTGAAGCCTCATTTGGCGATTTCTAGAACTTTCTTGGAGCATCGTAAGTATGACCTGTATTCGTAAAGCTGGATTGCAGCCATGAACAACCTTTCACCGGAATTGATCCTGCACTTCGCCGAGCGGCGTAGGAGCCATCTTCAGGAAATGCTGAGGAAAGAAGTCTGCGTGATGAACTCTCGCGATGAAAAGAAGAGCTACGTGCCTTTATGCGTGACGATGAATTCTTTGGATATCCTCTCATAGGTTTTAACTTTGAAAACATGGCGCTCTCTCCACGCAAGGATTTGTCTTTTGTGCTCCTTTGAAACTGCTGAACCGTAGGCTGTGTCTAAATCAGCAATGATAATCTCGCTACTTTACGGTCCTAACTGACAGTGTTTGGTGCAAACCCTTGAATACTATGGCGGTAGCTTGTGGCGTTTTTTCTCTTGGAACATCCGTGCAAGATCTCCCTTCCTCGACAATGACTCACCGACCCATTCTTGAGTTTCTTTATATGACCAATGTCTCCAATGGTTTTGATGAAAATCATGATAAAAGAAACTATTAGGTCTTAGAAAAATTGGAGTGTACTCCATTTCGGAAAATTTGAAGAACGACTGTAAACTCACCTAGGTGCAGACAAGTCTTGAGCAATTTCTATTTTTCGAATGCTGATTTTCTTGCTCGAACGGACAAATTTTTTGAAAATTTTTCTAAGATATGGGTTTTGCTCAGAATTTCGTTGCAAGACAACCCAGATCGTCCGTTTTTGAAAATTTTGAATTTTAATTGAAAAAGCAACAAACCCTAATTTCTTCAATTTTTCCCGAAAAAAAACTGGCACCTGAGTTTTGTTCAGAATATGATTAGAAACGGACCCAGTTGATTAGATTTGCAAAACCCTGATGGCTGATCGAAAAAGTAGCCAACCCTAGGATTTGAGATTTTCTTTAAAAAAACTGTGATATGGGTTTTCCTCAGAAGACTGATTGGAGAGGACTCAAATGGTTGAAAATTGAATGCACTCAGGTTGGCTGACATGCAAAATAAAAGCAACTGCTGCAACTTGATGAAGTTCTTGAAAATTTCTTCAGAAGAATGAAGAGAAAAGACCCAGATGGCTGAAAAATGAAAAGCCTTGGCCTTCTCTTTGAAAAATTTGATCTTCTGGATGACAAAGCTTGAAAAAGCAAGGGTTTATGCTTGCTGATCTGAAAAATCTGATAAAAACCAGCAAATAAGAATTCTTGGATCATGAAAATTCTTTAAACCTGCTGCTCCAACTTTCTCCTTTGGATGCTACCTGCAAAAATAATAAAAATAACATTGAAAAGAGGTGTTAAATAGACTTAGGGTTTTGTTTTTACTTTGCTTTCTTTTGCTTTTATTTCCAAAACCCTAAATCTCAGCTTCACTGAACTTGGACGCCTCATTCTCTTTGCAAATTTTGAAACTTTTGAAAACTTCGAAAAATTTTCTAAGGCATGAGAAGTTGGGCGCCCTTCTTCACCAGGGGCGCCTATTTTATCCAGTGTTAGTCAATTTTGGCATTTTCAACTTTTCTTCATTTTGACCCCCTAGTTTGCCTCTGATTTCCTGTTTGCAGATTGATCTGATAGGCGAGCTGAAGGATTCATTGCGAAGCTCGACTGATTCTGAGAAGATTTTTCTGGAGGCATCTCTGGCAAAACACTTCATCTTGACCTCCAAAATCATAGGTGCCTTTTCCTTCTAGGGGCGCCCATTTGGTCCAGAGTTAGCCATTTTTATGATCTTCAACTTCTTCATTACCTCCTTTTCTACAGATGATCTCTTTGAATCTGGAGCTTCGGGCATCGGATCGACTGCCTGTTATGCTCATCGCGAAGCTGGCGAGATATGAAGAGGGGTCTTCTGAGATGAACTCTATCGAAAAGTGAATTTTAGGCCCTCAAAAGTTTGGGCGCCCATCTTGGCTGGGGGCACCCATGTTCACCAGAGTTAGATTATTTTTTAACTTTTTCTGTTTGCCTTTGAATCTTGGTTTTCAGCCTTCGTCGGACCCTACTTTCAGCTCCTTGTATCTGGTGACTGCGAACTCTGATCGGTGTGTTGGATATCTCGTTAGAAAGCTAGATCAACTGCGAAGAGATCACATTAGACACACTTCCCTGAATTCATCTGTTAAATACCCTGAAAACTTGGGCGCCCTTCTTCTCCTGGGGCACTCAAACCTTCCAGACTTAGTCAAATTTCATCTGATTTTCTTCAGAGTTTGAAACCTTCATTCTATACCTTTGACTTCGATCTGAATTTGCTGGAAGACGACCAGTCAGATGATCTGACGGAGATAGGCACGTCGAAGCTGGCTGAACACTGAAGAGGACGGGCACATATGCAAACCCTAACTGCTGAGTTAGGTGCCTTAAAAAGTTGGGTGCCCTTCTTCACCAGGGGCGCCCACTTTATCCAGACTTAGTCAAATTCTGATAATTTTCATTTTCTCTTGTTCTGACGTCAGTGTGGATACCCCCGTTCAATGTTGAATTCCGGATGAATGGATTGTCTGATGACTGTACCGTTGAACTCGTCGTGGAGCTAACAGAGAATTGAGCAACTTTGATTGGAGGCACAAACCCTAATTTCAACATCTGATGCCCTAAAAAGATGGGCGCCTTTTCTTTCCTGGGGCGCCCAAGTCTAGCAGTGTTAGAAAATTTTCACCATTTTAAAATTTTCTTCCTTGTTCTTCGTGCAAGCTCATGAACTAGCCTTCTGTCGAATGCTTTGAATGTTGAATCTGACATCTGGCAGTGGGATGACCTCCATTAATGACCTTGGAGCTCCTGATATGCTTCTGAAAAAGCAAAATAGACCCACTAGGGCAAAACTGATTATTTTGAGATTTTGAGTGCACCAGCCTGATGTGAACGTATTTTTAGCCAATCAAAATCAGTTTGAACACTATTGGACCAACTTTCTATTTTTAGAAAGTTTTGCCAGTATCCGTTTCTAAATAAACCCAGAAAAATCCAGAAAACGTTACTAAATTTAGAAAATTTCTAAAAATAGCAGTTTTCCTAAAATTTAGGGATCAAAAACTAAGATCTAGGTTTTGTAGGTTAAGCTGCTCTGAGCAGACCCAGATCGTCAGAATTTGAAAATTTTGTGTTTTAATCCTTCATGCAAGACATGCACACCGAAATTTTGACCTTTTTGACTGATTTAACAAGACTTTTACTCATTTCTTCAAAATGTCTAAGTGTAACGAAAATTTTAATTTTGGGGTACAACACTTCCCAAAGGGCTAGTTACCTTGGAATCCATATTCAACTCTGATGATCAGCTTAAAAAGAGCAAAGTTGGCATTCAAGTCAAGAAGGATCATTATGAGGAAGTAGAAATCTTTAAAGGTAAGCTTCTCAAATTAGGTAAAATTTGTTCAGCTGAAGATAGGAGAGCTTTCATTGTTTTATGCCAAGAGTATCATGATGTTTTTGCTTGGCAATATTTTGATTTAAGGGGGTTTGATCCTCATATTGCATAACATACAATTGAGTTAGAATCTGGTGTCAAGCCTGTTAGACAAAAACAAAGACCATTGAACCCCAAGGTTGAAACTTTAATAATCAAAGAACTAACCAAATTAGTTGAGGGGGGCATTGTATTTCCAATTAAACACACATCCTGGGTTTCTAATCTTGTTCCGGTTAGAAAAAAAAATGGTGAGATAAGATTATGTGTAGACTTTAGAGACCTTAACAGAGCATCTCTAAAAGATCATTATCCCTTGCCATCAGTATGGAACAAATTCTTCAAGCTGTTGCTAGATTAGAAAAATTCTCTTCTTGATGGATATTCTGGTTATAACCAGATTCTAGTCAAAGAGGAGGATCAGTATAAAACAGCATTTACAACAAAATGGGGTACTATGGCCTACAAGAGAATGCCTTTTGGTTTATCTAATGTCGGTGCCACCTTTCAGCGTGCCATGGATATGGCCTTTCAGAATTTAATTCAGAAATGTCTGCTAGTTTTATTTAGATGACATAACTGTATATTCAAAAAATGCAGATAAACATTTGTCACATCTCAAGCAAGTTTTTGAAAAATGTAGAGTATGGGATATCCCTCAATCCTACAAAAAGTATTTTTGCAGTTCATGAAGGTAAACTGTTAGGCCATATAGTATCAAAAGATGGAGTTACCATTGATTCTGAAAGAGTTAAAGCTATATTGGAGCTTCTGTTGCCTAATCATAAGAAAGGATTGCAGAGCTTTTTAGGGAGGATTAACTTTTTAAGAAGATTCATCCCTAATGTTGCAAATTTACTACAGCCTTTGACTGCCATGCTCAAAAAGAATGCAATTTTCAGTTGGACTAAAGAAGCAAAGCGTACTTTTGGAGAATCAAGGAAGCTTTAGCATCAGCTCCAACACTGGTAAATCCAAATTTCTCTAAAGACTTCTTATACGCTTTTGGCAGTGTTAGTTCAATCTCGGCTATGCTGGTACAGAAAAATAGTGATAATTTAGAGCAGCCAATAGCTTTCTTTAGTCAAGCACTTGTTGACTATGAAGAGAAATATACATTTGTTGAGAAGCATGTTCTCGCTGTCATAAGAAGCCTTAAAAAATTCAAGCCTTTAATCTCTAACAATAAAATTCATATTCTAGTTGCACCCCCAAGTGTCAAGGAATTTTTGTTGAGTAAAGATCTGAATGAAAAAAGAGCAGGGTGGATCACTAAGGTTATGAAATATGATGTGGATATCAAGATTACCAAACTGGTTAGAGGTAAAGGTCTCTGTGAACAGCTTGCTATAGGGTCAATCAGTGAAAATGAATTAGGAAAGGATGTTGTTTTGGCTACTACAAATGAGTCTTAGGATGCTCAAGATGATGTGCCTGTGAAAACAATTAATTGGGTCCAAGAAATGACCCATTTTTTACAAACTGGTGAGTGTCCATTAGGTTTGAACAGAGCTAAAAGAAGATACTTCAGACTGCAGTCCATACCATATGTGCTGGTAAATAAGTTCTTTTTAAAAAGGATCTAAATGGTGTTCTGTTAAGATGTATTCACAGTGATCAGATTGAAAGGGTACTTTATGAGTTTCATGATGGAGCTGCAGGACGTCACTTTGCTCCAAGAACTACTGCATGGAAAATAATGAGAGTTGGTTACTACTGGCCTAGCTTATTTAAATATGCTTATGCATGGTCAAAGAAATGTGTGAAGTGTGCTCTTTTTACAGGAAAAGAAAAGCTGCCTGCTATGCTTCTACACCCAATTCAGGTAGAGCATCCCTTTATGAGATGGGGCATTGACTTTATCGGACCAATTAATCCACCATCTAGTACTGGTCATAAGTGGGTGCTTACTGCTACAGACTATTTCACACGGTGGACAGAGGCGATAACTTTGAAAGAAGCAAAAGAGTCTTCAATTTTGAGCTTTTATGAGGATATAGTAACCAGATTTGGAGTTCCTAACTCTATCATATTTGATAACGCTCTTGCATTTGTGGGATTAAGATTAACTGATTGGGCTGTTAAACATGGCATTCACTTGAATACATCCTCAAATTATTACCCTCAGGGTAATGGTTTAGCTGAAAGCACAAATAAGAATCTCATCAGGATTATTAAAAGAACAATGGAGGATAATCAAATGACCTAGCACATTAATTTAAAGTATGCACTTTGGGCAGACAGAGTGACTCCTAAGAGGTCTATTGGTAATTCACCATACATGTTAGTTTATGGTAAAGAGGCTAGATTACCTCTATCTATGGAGCTTCCAGCTCTAGATATTGTTCATCAATTGGAGATGTTTGAGGGGCAGGACCCAATGTCCGTGAGATATGCAGAGCTCATGGAACTCGAAGAATCAAGAGACAAAGCAATGAAAGCTTTGGAGTATCATCAGCTCAAAACAAAGAGAACATTTGACAAGAAAGCTACAGCCAAAATTTTTAAAGAGGGTGATATTGTTCTCAAATGGGATGTCCTAAAAAGCAAACGCGGCCAGCACACCAAATTTGACAACATGTGGACGGGTCCATTCATTATTAAACACTGCAAAGAACACAATGCTTATCAACTGGCCACAACAGAAGGCGAAGTACTTCCTATCCCAGTCAATGGGATACACCTCAAGCCTTGTTTTGAGGTCTGATAAGTTCTTCCATTGTACATATTAGGTTAGGTTTATGTTTCTAATAAGTGCTTCTGAGCTTTAGATTAATTATTTTCCATTTCCTAGGTGTTGTTTCAACATAGTAAATATTTTCTTTTCAGTTTCTCCTACTTCATCAATGTTGGCAACCTATTACGTTCTATCACTCTTAGGAAGGTTGCATCCATGTGCGAATTGCTCTTGGTCTGTTCTGAGGTTTTACCAAGTGACTCTGAGCCCAACGGGCAGGTTTTGGCTACTGGTTTTCATGTTTAGCAGGCAAACATCCAGCAAAGGTCGACAGAAATGTTGCCCAATTTTCACCTATGGGCTCAATCAGGTAGGATAGGTTATGTTTCAGATGTTCATAAGGGCCAAATGGGACATTTGCATTGAGGGTTAGGTAATGCATCTGATGCCATTTTACAAAGAGCTCATTTGAAAGGGATCACTCAGTCAGTCTAGCATAAAACTCCTCAGAGAAGAAAGTCGACAAGACCTTCTTGTTGTCTTTCCGACTAGCAATGCGTTCCATTTGGCTGAGTGCGCCAGTCACTAGGACTTTCAGGTCGCCATGAGTCTTCATGTATCTCCTCGACAAGAAAAAAAGCGACTAATGGAGGGTCTCGGCGAAAGTTGGGGCTCTCGCTGTGATGTTTCGGTGACTAGCAAGGATCATGTCGACTTTGGTTCACCGGGGAGCTCTCGGCATAAAGTTATTCCTTCGGCGAAGGGTCTGCCCGAGGAGATGATGTCTCACCGAAGCAGAATGCCTTTGCTAGGAAATGGAGAGCTCGATATGACATCTCGGCAACCAAACCAGGGTCTTGCCGAAGTGGAATGGCTTCGGTATAACGTTGTGACTTGGAAAGAAGTCTTCCCGACCGATGGGAGTCACACCGAAATGATTAGCTCAGGGAGATCGGTTTGTGTTTGACAGGACGTCTTGGCGACTAAAGAAGTCTCGGTAAGAGGAGACATCATCGGTGTGAGGTCTGGCCGATCAAGTGAAGTCACACCGAAATGGAGTGCTTTCGGCGTAGGATAGTCATCTCGGGCAAATGTTTGGCCGACAGGCCAAGGTCTCGGCGACAGTATGGGGGGCTTCGCTGTGAGGTCTCACCGACGGGCAAGGGTCTCGCCGAAAGGAAGCGAGCTCGGCAGGAGTTTCACCGATAGCAAAGGTCTCGCCGAGAGGGGTTGATGTCGGAGAAATGTTTCAACGACTACCGGAGGTCTCATAGAAAGAAGGTGCCATCGGCAAGAGGTCTTGCCGATGGTTGTTAGTCACGCTGACGTGCTTTATGCCTTCGGTGTAACGTGAGAAGCTCGGCATGACGTCTCGCCGACACATGCGAGTCACCCCGAAGGGATCCCAGCTCGCCAAAAGATTGTCATCTCGCTGAGAGTCTTGCCGACCCGATAGGGTCTTAAAGAAGGATTTGAGATCAGGTGGGATGAAGGCGTTGGGGTGATGTCTTGACGACCCAATCAGCTCTCACCAAGGGTTCATGTCTCGGTGTAACATCTCGGCGAAAGCAGGAGGAGCATAGCGGTAGAATAATGGGGCTTCGGTAAGAGGTCTCACCGACACACGAGTGTCTCACCGAAAGAAGTCTGTGAGCTCGCCGAAGAATGAAAGGAGCTCGCTATGACCTCCTGCTGACTGATCGTGGTCTCGCCGAAGGTTTATGCTTTCAGTGTGACATCAATAAACTCTTGCCGATATGGTTCACAGGGTTGAGATCGGGGAGACTCCAAAAAGAAGTTTTGTGCTCGGTAGGATGTTGTAGAAACCCCTTGTTTCCCCTAATACTGATTCTGAAAGTTTGTCTGATGTTTTTGTGGCGTTTTAGGTTTTTGACCATTTCTAGGGTTTTAAGCATTAAATGCAATGGTACGATTTTGCAAGGAATTGAAATAAATTCAATAGAAATTAAATCAACACTGGAAACGACAAGAACTATCTCAAATACAGAAGCCAGTCTATGTATTCATCTTCTAAAACAATTACAAATATGATCCAGATACATGCAATATGAAATAATGAATCTTATTTTGAAAACCTGGTAATTGCAGCTGCTGGTAACTTGTTTGAAATTGTACGGCTGTGTGAAATTTGCTCCTCTCCTCCCGCTTGGCAATCCCCAGTGTCTCCTGATACCCTAGCGCCCAAATTGGTGTAGAATAGAATCCAGGATGATAGGCGTTTTTACCAAGAACAAAGAACACACCTCTTAATTGCTGGTACGGCCAGAGTACAGTACAGTACGGCCCAGGCTGAAAACAGCAACAATAAATATAATGCGGCTCATTAATGAAAGGTCTCCAGAAAGCACAAAGATGGGCGCCTCTGCTTAACAATTCCTCTGGATGACTCTGTAATCAAAACCCTCAGAGCAACTTAGAAATAAGAGACAGTACGGCTTGTGAGAAGGTACGGCTGAGCAGCATGCAGCATTAATTAAAATGTACGGCCTCCAAAATAACAATGTCCAGCTCCTCTGAAATGGTACGCCCTGATAGATGATTGTCTTCTGGAAGTTTAAACTCTCTGAAACTCTGTAAGTAGCTAACCTCTGAAGATCAATTAATTCTCTGAAGCTCTGTAATTCCTCCTGCATGAAGAAATTTCTCAACTGGCAATAAATCAGATGTTATTTCACATCCTCTGAACTGCTTCGAAGGAGATGGCTCGTTCTCCGACGATTTCGAGATGAAACCCTAGGTCTCAGTGCTCTGGCAAAGACTGGCAAATTTCCAATTCATCAACTGTAATAATGGCTCTCCAATGCAAAACCTTTTATTCTCAAAAGGGCGAATTCCTTAATAATAGGGATTATTAAAATATTGACTTTTAATTCTTTAATTATTTTCAATAGTCTCCGTCAATCATGCAATATTGAATTAGCGTCAGCACTTTTGTGTTGAAACACCTGAGAACCCAATCACTTAAGTTATAATTTTAAATTATAACTTTATATTATAAACCATTAAATAATTAATATTTAATCAATACAATTAAATATTAATATTTTCCTCGTTACTCATCTGATTACCGATCCGTCTGATGCTGACGAACTCAGAAGTGATTCCGGATGCCGCCAAAGCCATACTGCTAAAAATAGCAGTGGTCCCACTCTGCCTGCCAGGAACTGCTAAAAATAGCAATTCTGCAAAATGTCTCTGAATGAGCCCGAATGAAAGCCAATTGATCAAAACTGCCAATCTGACGCTGAGCCAAGCGCCGAAACGACCCTCTAACCACTCAGTCAGCCTACGAGGGTCTCATGATAGGCCAATCTCACGATCGGTGCTACCACTTCAAAATGGAGTTGGCAGTTAAAACTCCTAAAATTGCTTGTCCCAAAGCAATCTGCTGGCTCTGGCTTTCAATCCTCAGGAGGCCCAAAAAGCATAGCAATGTCCCACCCCATCTCGGGCCTCTGCAGCATCACAGTAAACTGGCTGCTTAATGCGATGCGGATTACAAACTGGCAGTAAGAGTTTCAGCGGTAGCCGGTCCTCCTCGGTGCCTTGCTTCAGCTCTGGCCTCCAACTTCACCATCTGAGAATAGTGGAAGTAACTCAATGGGACCCACCCAAACCTCTGTGTCAAAGCTGTCGCCACCGGGATCCCAATACAATATGAATCCACATCCATCTGTCATGCAGAGATAGAAACCTCTAGAAGCATCCACTATCCTGAATCTCTCCCTGTCTTCTGCTAAATACTCATGGATGTGATAACTGTCCAAACCATCATGCCGACTAATACCATAGTCGCCCTGTAACCATGTACCTGTATGAATCTGCGACATAGAAGTATCAAGCCCTGTCAAATACATATCGGCATGATGTAAAACGGACTGCTGTCCCTGCAAGTAATACCCCGCAAACTGCTGAGTCAAGTACCTGCAGCTGCCAACCCCATCTTGTGAAGATGGTAACTCTGCACACAGTAATGAATTACTCCCCTCAACTGCTCCAAGAGAATCACCATTTGTACAAGTACGGTGCATCGAATACGAATCATGTACAGGTGGATCAAAGGAAAAACCGTAAGCACTCCTCACCGTGTACACCTCTTTGAACTCCTCTGTGAGTCTGGTTTGGAATTGCGATGCACTGGAACAATCCCAAACACTACGATCATCACCCAACTCAGAAATAATGTCAAGAGTACGATCAACGTCCAACTCGAAGAGTGGGTTGTCATAGATTACCCCACCATCAAATTCAAACAATGGATTGTTTACAAACTGCACAATGACTTCCTTCTGATCGGAATCATCCATCTCTGAATCGCTGGAATAATAAACTGAGTTGTACTCCTGACTTGGCTAAACCAGCCGCTGATCATAATCAACTGCATCAGATGGAAAGATTGATTTGCTTCGGAGGAAGCCAGAATATCCAGAGTCTCAATCTCCCCAAGCCCGGGGTTGGAGCTAAATCATCTGCTGTGAGAGGCCAGACAAATATCAAGGGTTGTCACACAACTCTCCAGTGTATCAACAACCAGGTCACAGGAACTAACAATAATCTGCCCTGCATCACCTATCACAGGACTAATCCCATGAGAATCTGGTGCAATGTGTGGCTCACTGCAACTCTCATCTAGAGTACTCATTCTATCTGTATCAACTGCTCCTGTGTCCATGCTGGATGTAACCACATCCTCAACATCTCCCGCTCGGCTATGAACCATGGGCGTATACTCCTCACCAACCACTGCCATGCAAGACTGAACTATATCCAAAGGTGGTGAAGACTGTGCTAACCTCAACGCCACGGTAAGCCTCTCAATCTGTAACTGGGACTCTCGAAGAGCCAACTGGGTGCTCTGTAATGAATCCATAGTCACCTCACGCTCATGAGTGAGCTCATCGATCCGCTCCTCTTTTCCCTTCCATGCATCATAACAAATGCAATCCCACTCGAGAAGGAAATCTCTGTCCGCAAGTAATCTTAGGTAATTTTGTTTCATTGTTCCAATCGCTTCTCGGAGTGCATGTATCACTGCAAGGGAAAAACCACTATCACTGTGCTCATCTGTCGAAGGACTCCAACTGTAGGTAGTCAACATCTGACGAGCAACGTCGAAATGCTCAAGGGCGGTGGTAATCATAGTGTCATCCACATGTAGTTGCCCAACCAAATGATGAGGATTCTGAAACTCACGACCCCCATACAAGATTTCCGGTTCACCATATGCACTATGATATGGCGCTGATCCGTCATCACTCTCCTCATGATGCAAACGCCGTGTGACCAGCTCAACCATTACGCATGCGTGCTGCTGCTGCGTACCTCGAGGATGTTTCGGCGGGTATGGTGAGAGGTGGCTGGTATGGCGATTATCTTTACAGCTACTGCTCCACAGAAGTAAGCGCATGCTCATCCAGCGCGCTGATCACGGGATTAGTGTCGCATAGATCCTGGCGGTTTCAATGGTCTGATCCGAAAAATCAGATTCGTCATAACATAAATCCTCAATACCAACTGCATCTGTAGTACCCAACTCTGGAGTCTCTTCACGTGACGACTCAATAGGGTTACTTTGCACCTCTGAAACAGCTATTGTATCATGCTCATGCAAAGTTTCACCATAAACTGTTATAAAATCAGAAATTGGCCTTGGGCAGAAATTTCGGGTAATATAAGGTGCGGGCAATGCGGCGCGGATCAATCAACGCCGATCGAATTCATCACACAAATTTCTGCCTACTTCATAGGGATTTGAAGATACCAAATCACTCTCATGAAGAATTGTATAATCATCAGATGTAGATTCTCTATCCTTTCCAGGTGTAAACAACTCACGAGCTGTAGTGAGATATTTCTGTTTTTCGAACTCTGTCTTATAGCAAAGACTCGGATGCACATCCACGTAACTCATGAAAGGAAGTTTGTCTTTAATCTTCTGAGGTAGATTGCTATACTCCCGAAACATGCTAATCACTTCTCCATCTGTGCTCTGCGGTGTCCTGTCAATAGAGATCCTTCCACTAACCTCCGGTGACTCTAACTGCCACTCGTTGTTCGCTGCCCTAAGTGTGCCGGCGAACAAACCCTCATACCTTTCACCTGGTATATCCTCAACGGGCTCCTGTCTCGTGAAGGTGGGCCTCGTAGGCCTCGGCTGTCAGGTGATGCGACCTAGAACTCTCGAAGACTTTAACACTGCGTCATCGTCACAAGGTGGTGGCGATCTTACATGAGTATCGATCCTGCGAAGTGCAGCGCCGCATTTATGGCACCACCATTTTGGCCGTAGTTGATACCACTAAGTTCTTTCGGGCATTACCTGCAAAGACCACCTGCCGGTTGTCCTGTTATTGTAAGGAGGTCTGCGTTCTACAAAGATCAGCTGTTCTGTAGGTCTATAATACTGTCGGTTAAACCGATACATGTTTCTCGACGCGAGATGAACCTGTTCATCTCGATTGTATAGCACGATAAGACTTAAAAGCTGTTGAACTTGGCTAAATACAGGGATGGCAGGATTTAGCTCTAATACCACTGTAGAAACCCCTTGTTTCCCCTAATACTGATTCTGAAATTTTGTCTGATGTTTTTGTGGCGTTTTAGGTTTTTGACCGTTTCTAGGGTTTTAAGCATTAAATGCAATGGTACGATTTTTGCAAGGAATTGAAATAAATTCAATAGAAATTAAATCAACACTGGAAACGACAAGAAACTATCTCAAATACAGAAGCCAGTCTATGTATTCATCTTCGAAACAATTACAAATATGATCCAGATACATGCAATATGAAATAATGAATCTTATTTTGAAAACCTGGTAATTGCAGCTGCTGGTAACTTGTTTGAAATTGTGCGGCTGTGTGAAATTTGCTCCTCTCCTCCCGCTTGGCAATCCCCAGTGTCTCCTGATACCCTAGCGCCCAAACTGGTGTAGAATAGAATCCAGGATGATAGGCGTTTTTACCAAGAACAAAGAACACACCTCTTAATTGCTGGTACGGCCAGAGTACAGTACAGTACGGCCCAGGCTGAAAACAGCAACAATAAATATAATGCGGCTCATTAATGAAAGGTCTCCAGAAAGCACAAAGATGGGCGCCTCTGCTTAACAATTCCTCTGGATGACTCTGTAATCAAAACCCTCAGAGCAACTTAGAAATAAGAGACAGTACGGCTTGTGAGAAGGTACGGCTGAGCAGCATGCAGCATTAATTAAAATGTACGGCCTCCAAAATAACAATGTCGAACTCCTCTGAAATAGTACGCCCTGATAGATGATTGTCTTCTGGAAGTTTAAACTCTCTGAAACTCTGTAAGTAGCTAACCTCTGAAGATCAATTAATTCTCTGAAGCTCTGTAATTCCTCCTGCATGAAGAAATTTCTCAACTGGCAATTAATCAGATGTTATTTCACATCCTCTGAACTGCTTCGAAGGAGATGGCTCGTTCTCCGACGATTTCGAGATGAAACCCTAAAGGTCACCGATTGCTCGGCAAAGGCGGCAAATTTCCGAAACCATCGAAAAATGTCATAATGGCTCTCTTTTCAATGCAAAACCTTTATTCTTCTCAAAAGGGCGAATTCCTTAATAATAGGGATTATTAAAATATTGACTTTTAATTCTTTAATTATTTTCAATAGTCTCCGTCAAATATTTTAATATTAAAGTAAACGTCAACTGGCCCCTTTTAATGTTGGGCGCACCCCTCAAGGCAATCACTTAAGTTATAATTTTAAATTATAACTTTATATTATAAACCATTAAATAATTAATATTTAATCAATACAATTAAATATTAATATTTTCTACGTTAACTCATCGATTTACCCGATCTAAAATTAGGTGGCGAACTTCGAGAAGTGATTAGGATGCGTAAAGCCAAACTGCTAAAAATAGCAGTGGTCCCACTCTGCCTGCTAGGAACTGCTAAAAATAGCAATTCTGCAAAATGTCTCCGAATGAGCCCGAACGAAAGCCAATTGATCACAACTGCCAATCTGACGCTGAGCCAAGCTCCGAAACGACCCTCTAACCACTCTGTCAGCCTACGAGGGTCTCATGATAGGCCAATCTCACGATCACTGATGCTCGCCAAAAATGGGGACATGACAGATGTCCTGCCGACAGGATAAGGTCTTGCCGATGGTTTCAAGGATATCAGTATGACTTTTGAAGCTCGATATGAGCTCTTTCTGACCATCGAGTGTCTCACCGACATGCGATCTAGTTTGAACAATGTTTGACCGTCTGACAATCTCATGTGGCACGAGTTCAACCAATCAAAGGAAGCTACAGGAGAGCGGTGGCAGTTTGACCCCCCCTGAACAAGATCAACAGAGTGAAAGCGACGTGGAATCGGCTCTGAGCTCATAAGCATTCAAGGCAGCTCGACTGGGAGGTTAGAAGATAGACACGAGACCAAAAGTTAATGCGGGCGTTGCAAAAGATCAAGGAGGCCATTCTTGAGGGCGATCTATCACCAACATGCACATGGGGATACAGCATTAACTTCATTCGAAAGATCTAGGGGAGATTTTTTCTGAAGTCTGATTTTTGGTAAGCCCTAGGGGGGCCGTGTAATGTCCCCTTCTCATCAGTGATTTTTTCTAACACTCATCAGCCTATTCCGGAAGCCTGTAGGCTCGTTTGAGGTAAAATTAAGGTTTCCAGTTCTGAGATTCTATGGCTTTTTAGGGAGTTTACTATTTATAGTAAATTCTATTTGTGGCAGTATGCAGTTGTCAGTCTTCAAGGTCTTCATTTTCAGTTGGAGCATTTAATGCAATTCAAGTCTGGCTTTTGAAGGTTTAATTTTGGTGATTAAAGGCATTAATGTTATAATTTGCAGTTGACCCCTTGGTCTAGGGAAAATAACTTTAAGTTGTTCTTAAAAGGTGGTCATGAAGGGGGACGTCATCATGAAGGATAAATTTAATATTTAAAAGTCTTTTAATGCCTTGGGAAAAGTGGACGCCTTTTCTTGAAGTTATTCTTTTAAAAATAAAATTTATTTGTGCCTTGATAAAGTGGACGCCTTTTTGTGAAGTTATAAGGTTTTCTGAAAAATTGAAGAGTCTCATGTGACTCTTGGTGTACTTTCTTGAGGAATTGAAGAGTCTTCTACTCTTCTATAAAATGAATGCTTTGCTTCAGCATTGAGATCCATGAAAATTATGCTAAAGTTATGCTGTCGGAATGACAATTGATATTTTGCTTCGAGGATGTCTACCTCCTAGCCTTTCGTCCAATTTTGTGTTTGCAAGATAACACCTAGTTGGCTACATTGCTGCTTCTCAATATGAAACTAGCAGATTGAGCTCATTTGATTGAAGAATTTTGGAGTTTTTGGCAATTTTGATTTGCTGGTTCATCATGGTAGAGGTAACGGTTATAACATTTTTGATTATGAATTTGGTTACGGGCATTCATCATTCCTATTTGTTGATCAAGAGCGTTCTTCATGCCAATTTTGGTTACATGGTTGAGAGTTTGATTTTTAAAGAAAATAAGCCTTCAAAGGTGATACTTTTTGGAAGTGCCTTGGGATTAGTGTAAAATTCTACGCAGAGGTTCTTTGGTTTGTTCTTCATCTTAGCATGAGTGGCCTACCTTCTAATAATCCATTGCATTTTGGTTGATCAAAAGCGAGTAATTTGATGGAGTTATGAACAATTCATTGGTTTCACAATTGTTGGTTAGGCATTTTTAGGTTTACTAATTTTTTGTTATCAGACTTTAGAAGTTTTGATTTTTGATTCATTATCAGTAGTTAGAGAGATAATTACTTGTATGAGATCATCTATTACTCATGTGCTTTGAAGCTATTGAAATTCATATGTAATTTGCAGCTTTCTTTCTTGTTTGTAAGACTGTAAACAGTAGTACTGTTCCAGTCCTAATCGCTGCAATTAATTTTTCTTTCTTCTCACATTAAGTACCCCTGGATGGTCTTACCGCCAGTGTGGATAATTGATTGTATCTCTCTTTATACCCACTTTCAAAGTGGTGAATCCCCACTCTCAAGTGGATGCCCGCCGCAGCGGATAAATTAGATTGTTGTAGCTTCATGGCTGGTTATCCGCCTAATAGTTTCAAGTTTTCAATTAATCACTCTGTCATATGTTAGCACCTCGCCCTTAGTGGGATCTTGAGTGCACATTCTTGACATTGAGTTTGCTTCATTTCAAGTTATTGTTTTATAATTACTCCACCATATGACAACACCTCTCCTTCCTTGGGATTGAGTGTGCATTCTTGGCGTTGAGATCTTTTCAACTTGGATTTCAATTTGGAGCTAACGCTAATCAAGTTGGCTAGTGCTGGTTTATGTTGTGTAAATCTTTCGAAAAAATTGGTTAGCATATTTCAGTGGTATCAAAGCAGAAGACCCTGCCATCCTGTGGCAAATTGTAGTTGTTTGTTTGATGAGTGAAAGAGACACTAGGCCATTCACCAGAAGTCAGACCAGAACTCAGCATCAGTTTCCACCTGTTCCAGAGGCAGAGACTTTTTTAGAAGCCTTAAGGGATCTTGGCAAAACAGTGGAAGGTACAAAAAAGACAGTTGAAATAATGTCAGACAGTGTAAGGCAAGCTAATGATGAGAGGGACAGAGTTGAGAAGAAGTTTGATGGGATGATAGACATGATGTCTCGATTATTGTCCAAGTTGGACCAGCAAGCAGCTCACAATATCATTCAGCCCCAAAATAACTCAACTGGAGAAAGCAGTGGAGTTAATGGGAATAACAATAGTGGCAGTCCTGAGGTGAATACAAGAGACAAAATTGTGGGTCAACATGCTGCAATTCCTAGTGGGTCATCCTCTAGACCCCTTTTTTCCGTCTTCACACCAGGGGAAGAGCAACAACTGGTTGAAGTTGCACCAACTTTTGCTGATGATGCACGTCAAGCTTACATGGAGTATGTTTCTTTACCTCTTGACTTGAGAGGTACTTGGACCTTTGATCAATACATGAATCAAAGGAGTCGAAGAAATGGAGGAAGGACTGAACAACACCCTCCTATGGCACCTAGAAATGATTTCTACCAAGCATTGGGAAAGATTACTATGGAGCATTTTGATGGTAGTAACAAGTGTATAGCCAAATCATGGGTGCAGAAGCTAGATAACTATCTCTCTCTCAGACCCATGCCGGAAGAAGATGCTATCAAATTTACTACTTTGCATTTGGATGGGATAGCTCACGAATGGTGGACTCATGGTTTGGTCACTCTTGGCCATAACCTCATTCGCACATATGCTGAGTTTACCAATAAGTTGATTGAAAGATTTGATAGCAAAGATCCAGAATTGAGATTCAGAGAATTGGCACAATTGAAACAGCAAGGATCTTTAGAAAATTATGTGGCTGATTTCCAGAGGTTATCAGTAATGATGCCTAACATTACTGAGAGAAGACTTGTGGTTCTTTTTGCTGAAGGTTTAATGGAGCCTTTGAAGGGTTGGGTCAAAGCCTTTGATCCGCCAACCTTAGATGAAGCCATCAAGAAAGCTAGGAGCATGGAGTTGGCAGCCCCAAGGCCTAAGTTTCATTCAAAACTTTTCAGCCATAAGAAAGATAAAAAACATTCTTCAAATCTGCCTAAGAAGTTTCCACCAAGATTATCAGAGGAGCTCAAAGAACAGATTAGAAAAGATGGAGTTTGCTACACTTGTCGTGAACCTTGGGTTAAGGGTCACCGTTGCTATGGAAGAGGCAAAGCAAATCGAATGGAGGGCTATTTTGATTATGGATCAGAATCTGATTCGTTTGATCAGCAATACAAATCAGCAAGTAGTGAAGGTGAAGAAGCCCCTGAAGAGAAGTCAGATGAGGTGGTAGATGGTAGTGCTTTTGCACAACTATCAAGTTTTCAGAAAAATGAGTCCTTTCGGGTTCATGGAGTAGTTAATTCACAAAGGATTGTTGCTCTAATTGACACTGGAGCAACTCATAATTTTATTGATGAAGGATTGGTTGCTAAATAAGGTTTGAAGACTGAGGAATTTGATGGTTTCAAGGTAATGGTTGCAGATGGTTTTACTATGTCTTGCAAAAGGAAGATTCCTAACCTCTCTATGCAATTGGGAAATTATGAGATTAAAAATGATTTTTATGTGGTGGGAATTGGAGACACTGATGTTGTGCTAGGCACACAATGGCTGCGATCTCTTGGTGAGATCACATTGAATTTGCAAACTATGGAGCTTAAATTTCAGTCTAATGGAAGGAAGGTTGTTCTAAGAGGGATGTTGAATGGGGGTCCTCGAATTGTGTCTTTGAAGAGGATGGAAAGGCTGATCCGTCATGATCAAGTTGAATGGGCTGCTGAATGTTTGGTTCTACCAGCTGATCCAGTGGAGGAGAAAAGGCAATATCACCCTGATATTCAAGCCTTACTTTCAAAGAAAAGCAAATTCTTTGGAAGCCTACCTCCTAGAAGACCTCCTGAAAGAGGTTCCGAGCATGTAATTGAATTGGAAGGAGCAAAGCCCGTCATGACTACACCATACCGTTATCCAAAGAAACAAAAAGATGAAATCGAAAAAGCCATCAAGGAGCTGTTGGAAGCAGGTTTTATTAGGCCAAGCAAGAGTCCTTTTGCTTCTGCAGTAGTGCTGGTCAAAAAGAAAGATCGTACAATGCGTATGTGTATTGACTACCATGCATTGAATCAAAAGACCATCAAGAATAGGTATCCTATCCCTAGGATTGATGAGCTTATTGATGAGCTCCATGGGGCTATGTTTTTCTCGAAAATTGATCTTCGTTCGGGATATCATCAAATCAGAATGAGGGAGGCGGATATAGAGAAGACAGCTTTTAGATGCCATTTTGGGCATTTTGAATTTCTTGTCATGCCTTTTGGTTTGACAAATGCTCCAGCTACATTCCAATCTTGTATGAACAAGATTTTTAGACAACAGTTGAGGAAGTTTGTGCTCATCTTTTTCGACGATATTCTTATCTTCAGTAAGTCTTGGGAAGAGCACCTCAAGCACTTGGAAGAAGTGCTTAGCATTTTGGAGGCGAAATGTTTGTTTGCCAAAGAATCAAAGTGTGAGTTCGGGATGATGGAACTGTTGTATCTTGGCTACATCATTAGTGCCAAGGGTGTGAAAGTTGATCCAGAGAAGATTAAGGCTATCCTTGATTGGCCACCTCCAAAGAATATTTCTCATTTGAGAGGATTTTTGGGTTTGTGCGGATTCTACAGAAGATTTGTTAAGGGATATTCTCACATGGCAGCACCCCTTACAGATCTTACTAAGAAAGGAGCCTTCCTATGGACAGATAGGGCACAAGGAGTCTTTGACAAGTTCAAGCACATAATGAGCTCATGTCCAGTGTTGGCCCTACCAAATTTCACAAAGCCCTTTGAATTACAATGTGATGCTTCAGGTGAGGGAGTTGGAGCTGTTCTTATGCAAGACAAGCACCCCATTGTCTTTGAGAGCAGAAAATTGAGAGGAGCAGAAAAATCTTACTCAATATATGACAAAGAGATGCTTGCTATTATGCATGCATTATCTAAGTTCCGTCAATATTTGGTGGGAAGTAAATTTGTTGTTAAGACTGATCATAACAGTCTTAAACATTTTATGCACCAAAAAGATTTAAATGAAAGACAGCAGAAATGGGTAAGTAAGCTCCAAGCGTATGACTTTGACATTGAGTATGTCAAATGAAAAAATAACATAGTGGCTGATGCTCTTTCAAGAAGGCCTCATTTGCAGTCACTTTGTGAGTTATCAGCAGATTGGAAAGAGTTAATTGCTGCTGATTATGCTAAAAATCAGTTTGCAACCAGCTTGTTTAAAGGTCATTTGGTTGATGAAAGGTATAAGTTGGTTGATGGGTTAATTATCTATAAAGGTAGAGTCTTTTTAGTGCATGAATCTAAGCTTAAAAAGAAGATTCTACAGTCTTTTCATGATGTTCCCCTTGCTGGTCATCAAGGCATGTTCAAGACTTACAAGCAGATTAGAGAAAGGTTTGCTTGGAAAGGGATGAAGGATGAGATAATGAACTATATAAGAGAATGTTCTATTTGCCAAAAGAATAAGAATGAACATTCTTTTCCAGCTGGGTTGTTGCAGCCCTTGCCAATTCCAAATCAAAAATGGGAAAGCATCGCAATGGATTTCATCACTGGGTTGCCTAAGGTACAAGGACGTGATTGTATTTTTGTGGTAGTAGATAGATTGACTAAATTTTCACATTTCTATGCTATCACAACTTCATTTACAGCAGCTCAAGTGGCTGAGCTATTCTTTAGAGAAGTTTTCCGGTTGCATGGTTCGCCTAAAACCATTGTCAGTGATAGGGACAGCAAGTTCCTAAGTGCTTTTTGGCAAGAGATCTTCAGGCTGAGTGGTACAGTGTTTACTCCAAGAACTAGTTATCATCCTCAAACAGATGGGCAATCCGAGATTGTCAACAAGTGGCTAGAGGGCTACCTTAGAAATTATGTTTCAGGGCAGCAAAGAGCTTGGATTAAGTGGCTTCATTTGGGAGAGTACTGCTACAACTCTTCCTATCATATGTCAATTAAGATGTCTCCTTTCATGGCTCTTTATGGATATGATGCTCCTAACTTTGTTGACCTAGTGTTTGGTGATAGTAGAGCTCCTCAGGCAAAGGATATGCTTTAGCAGAACCAAGACATCTTGAAATCTCTCAAAGAAAATCTGCAACAAGCCCAAAATCAGCAGAAGTTATATGTTGATCAGCAGCGTGTTGAGAGATCTTTTGAAGTTGGAGACATGGTCTACTTGAGGCTTCAGCCCTATAGACAATCTACCCTCAAGAAGAGTGGTGCAGAAAAGTTGAAGCCACGTTTTTATGGTCCTTTCAAAGTCACCAAGAGGATTGGTGAAATTGCTTATGAATTGGAGCTTCCGGCTGAAAGCAAGGTGCATAACGTCTTTCATGTGTCACGCCTCAAGAAGGCACTTGGACACAATGTTGTGGCTACTTTAGAATTGCCTCCATTGGATGAGGAAGGTCAGTTGGTGTTGATTCCAAAAGAGATTCTTGATACTAGAGAACGTTCCTTGAGGAGGACAATCAAGGAATACTTGGTTAGATGGAGTAATTTGCCTATTGAAGATGCCACGTGGGAAGGAAAACAGATTTTGTTGCATCCATCTTTGCAATTGCTTGAGGACAAGCAATCTCGAGGAGGGCGGACTGTAATGTCCCCTTCTCATCAGCGATTTGTTCTGACACTCATCAGCCTATTCTGAAAGCCTGTAGGCTCGTTTGAGGTAAAATTAGGGTTTCCAGTTCTAAGGTTCTATGGCTTTTCAAGGAATTTACTATTTATAGTAAATTCTATTTGTGGCAGTATGCAGTTGTCAGTCTTCAAGGTCTTCATTTTCAGTTGGAGCATTTAATGCAATTCAAGTCTGGCTTCTGAAGGTTTAATTTTGGTGATTAAAGGCATTAATGTTATAATTTGCAGTTGACCCCTTAGTCTAGGGAAAATAACTTTAAGTTGTTCTTAAAAGGTGGTCATGAAGGGGGATGTCATCATGAAGGATAAATTTAATATTTAAAAGTCTTTTAATGCCTTGGGAAAAGTGGACGCCTTTTCTTGAAGTTATTCTTTTAAAAATAAAGTTTATTTGTGCCTTGATAAAGTGGACGCCTTTTTGTGAAGTTAGAAGGTTTTCTGGAAATTTGAAGAGTCTCATGTGACTCTTGGCGTACTTTCTTGAGGAATTGAAGAGTTTTCTACTCTTCTATAAAATGAATGCTTTGCTTCAGCATTGGGATCCATGAAAATTATGCTAAAGTTATGCTGTCGGAATGACAATTGATATTTTGCTTCGAGGATGTCTACCTCCTAGCCTTTCATCCAATTTCGTGTTTGCAAGATAACACCTAGTTGGCTATATTGCCGCTTCTCAATATCAGACTAGCAGATTGAGCTCATTTGATTGAAGAATTCTGCAGTTTTTGGCAATTTTGATTTGCTAGTTCATCAACAGTTGAAGGTGTTTTTGATTTATAACTTTATTTTCAGTATAAATTTGGTTCTGGGCATTTCATCATTCTATTTGTTGATCAAGGGCGATTCTTCATGCCAATTTTGAGATTTTATGGTTGAGAGTTTGATTTTTAAAGAGAAATCGCCCCTTCAAGGAGGGTCGTACTTTTTTGGAAGTGCCTTGGGATTCGTGTAAAATTCACAGAGGTTCTTTGAAGCTGTTTCTTCATCTTAGCATGGTCGCCTACCTTCTAGTAATCCATTGCATTTGATTTCGATCAAAACGGAGGTAATTTGATGGAGTTATGAACAATTCATTGGTTTTCACAATTGTTGGTTGACATTTTCAGTTTACTAATTTTTGTATCAGACTTTGGAAGTTCTGATTTTTGATTCATTATCAATAGTTAGAGAGATAATTATTTGTATGAGATCATCTATTACTCATGTGCTTTGAAGCTATTGAAATTCATATGTAATTTGCAGCTTTCTTTCTTATTTGTAAGACTGTAAACAGTAGTACTGTTCCAGTCCTAATCGCTGCAATTAATTCTTCTTCTTCTCACATTAAGTACCCCTGGATGGTCTTACCGCCAGTGTGGATAATTGATTGTATCTCTCTTTATACCCACTTTCAAAGTGGTGAATCCCCACTCTCAAGTGGATGCCCGCCGCAGCGGATAAATTAGATTGTTGTAGCTTCATGGCTGGTTATCCGCCTAATAGTTTCAAGTTTTCAATTAATCACTCTGTCATATGTTAGCACCTCGCCCTTAGTGGGATCTTGAGTGCACATTCTTGACATTGAGTTTGCTTCATTTCAAGTTATTGTTTTATAATTACTCCACCATATGACAACACCTCTCCTTCCTTGGGATTGAGTGTGCATTCTTGGCATTGAGATCTTTTCAACTTGGATTTCAATTTGGAGCTAACGCTAATCAAGTTGGCTAGTGCTGGTTTATGTTGTGTAAATCTTTCGAAAAAATTGGTTAGCATATTTCAGGCCGACACTCTTTTGTATATATGGCATTTTTTGCCTTTTTGTAGTTAGTTCTTACTGGTATATTTTTTCTGCTTTTGGAGACTTCTGAGAATCCTGAGAGGAAAATACTGGATTTTGTAACTCATTCAGAGCATAATATACAGAGTTTACCTTAATCATTGTGGATGATTCAAATTACCATCTTGTTCTTGCAAGTGTTGTGCATTTCAGGTTAATGATCAAGTTATTTTGTGAATTTCTTTCATTCCTTTATAACTTTATCTTGTATTTCATGCCTTCCCTTGCAAAAAAGTATCATTATACAAATCACAAGCTGTGTTTATATAGCTACACACGGATTCTAGCCTGTGAAAGCCTTTTCCTTTCTTGAAAATGTGTGAATCGAACCTGTTTGTGAGATATTAATGACATGCTTACAGAATTTGATGTGTAATCTTATGGTCATTATCAATTTTCAAGTGTAACCTAAGTACTCCATTGCTCTTATCAGTTCGGTGTATCACCATAGGATTTAATTTTCATTTTTATGCATTCTCCTTCTCCCTTTTCCTTACAAGATCAGTAGTTAGGTGACACCAAAGGAAGCCAGCCTTCTCCGGAGGTTGACCTCTGTTTATAAGTGACCCACAACTTTAGAGGTCTTCCCATGTTACACTGGATTGTTGAGTTTACTTTTAGCAGGGTGCAAATCCAAGTGATAACAGGTTTGAAAGCACATTCTTGGCGTCGAGTTTACTTTCAGCAATTGTAGTTGGTAGGGATCCTCTGACCACATGCTCTCCATCATCTGGCGCATTCTTGGTTAGAGTTATTCAGTTTAGCATTGCATTGAGATCCTCTGACCATATGCTCACACCTTGCCCATCTTGGGATCCTGGTGTACATCCTTGGTTAGAGTTGAATTCCGCATCGTTTTGGTTTAAGTGCCAAGCCTAACGGATGTGTGTTGCATTGCTTATTGTAATCAAAAATTGAAAAAAATTGGTTTGGAATATTTCAATTACTATCACTGGAATGATGAAGTTGCTCCCAAATAGGTGTTGTTTTGAAAATTTCAGTAGCAGCAAACTCTTCATTGCTGGCTGCAACCTTCTCAAAGAAGTCATTTTGAAGCCTTTAAGATATCCCCTTATAATATTTTCAATTTTTCCACAAACAGTTCACCCGTTAACATTAGCATAACCAAATAAACCAGCTGAAAGGAACCCTTTCACTTTCTAATCACCCAAATCCCAATTTGGGCAAGGTGAGAGCATACAGTAGAAAGGGGATCATTAGCATGTAAAACTGAAACTGCTGGAAATTACAAAGAGTGGCAGCTAAGCCGATCAAAAGTAATGTATATATTGACCGCTTACTCAGCAGGAGTAAATTGATGGCACAGTTGATTAGCGTGATGATGAATTACAAAGTACTAAAAAGTAAAGTATGGGCGGCTTGCCAACCCCTTCTGCGTGTTCAGCGAGCAGTACAGAAAAGTAAATGCTGAAAGTAAATGGACGGCGAGGCCTATCCCTTCCACTAAAAGTGGGAATTACAAGGTAAAGTGCAGAAATGTAATGTGACTGAATCAATACTACTAATTTCAGCCTTACAATGAGAAGCAATCTGCAAGTTACAAGAGTATAAGCTGTCCAATCTATTGCAAAATGATATTAGATAATCTCCAAAACTTCACAAGCTATTCTACTAAGGAAACAAGCCAAAAATCTGAACTTAACCAAATCTGATATGAGATAACAGCGAACAGAAAACTCAAACCAGCAAGCTCCAAACTCAGTAAAATGCTCACAACTCAACCAATACAGCTCCAAATGACATGAAACAGAATGCAAATGAAGCATAGGAGGTAGGCGCCCAAGTCTAAAGCAAGAAACAGCAGCAAACACCTCTAAATATTTTATACACGCTTTCCAAGGCACTTGTAGGCAAGGTACGGCCTTCAAAGAGGGGCGACCAGCAAGAAGAAATTCATTTCACCATAATAAAATCTGAAACTCCACAAAGTGAGGCACCCAAGGAAGACTCAAACATGGGGTCAATACCCAAAATCATCAAAAGTTCACCCAATGAGCTACAAGCAAAAACGTGCTACATCTAGCACAAAACCAGCAACACAAAGGACTGGGAAACACACCCAAACTTCAGAAAACATCAATAAAAAACTTCTCCATTATGCTCAATTTGTTCTTCAATGTAAAGAACAATCCAAGGCTTAGCTAAGTGCTATCTTGCAAGCACGAAACTAAGTTTTTCTAGGAGGTATGCATTCCTCGAAGCGAGTGAGTAGCAATTTTGGATGCACTTCGTTATAATTTTCAATGGATACCAACAATGAAGCCCAACACTCTTATTTATAACTTCTCCACAAATTCAAAATCCTTTTCCCTCCAATTAAGGCGCCCAAATTGAAATTCACATTCACCTTATGAAAATGTATTTGCATTTCATTTGCAACTTCAATAGCCACCTAGACATGGCGTCCAATTATGAGGAAGAGATGACTTTGTTAAAAATGCAAATAAAGCTTAAGTTTGGCGTCCCACTTTATTAAGTGAAAAATACATTAGAAGTAACTTAAATATCTCCCTTATGAAGTCGTCCACTTTAGCATAGGAAATATTTTTCACTTAAACATTATCTCATCAAACTAGGCATCTTCCAAGCCTTAGCCAAAAATTCGCTTAAAATATAAATTCAATCAAAATACTGAATTTACCAAAATGATGTAATAACCCTGACCCGGTGGATCAAGAGATTACTATCGATTTGTCCAATTTTTTGACAATGTTATTTGCCAAAACTAATCGATGGCAAAAATGATTTGATCACTGTAGATGCAACTCCAAGCCAAAGTCTATTGTAGATGTATGTATGCTCAAATACAATGCAAATACATCTTCAAATATAAGACTGTTATATTATCTTGAAATAGTCCAGTAGAATGAATAATGGAACAGAGTGTTTCATGCAGACTATACAATCACTCCAATGAGAGAATCAAAACAATTTACTAGACTCAGCAGTACTCAGAACACGATGTGATCTCCATTATACATATACTCAGTGTTATATTCATACAAATGCAGTAATATGTATATAGGTCATTATATACTTGAAATGCGGAACATTGCAGGAGATGAACAGAAAGTTACAGAATCTCTGTATGTTTATTTATAATAACATACCTGTTCCAGTCAGCACACCAGTTAGACATGATGATGACAGAGGTCGCATCTTCATAAGAGTAAACTCCCGCAATAGAAGAATCTTCCTTTATTCATTAATGGCCCCCACAATTTCTTCTATGACATCGGTTAAGAGAGATTGGTGGATAATTCCGTCACTTTATTGTTTGCAGCAGCAAGGGATTCATATGCCCGATTCCACCATCCACGTCAGGCCTTTGATTCTCCTTTGAACCTTGTGTTCCCGTGACTCCAATGAAATGCACATTTAAAATGTATTGGCATCAACACATAGATATCCCATGATCATGAGAGGATGCAAATTCTGTCTTTGCCCAGCAAACACAATACAATGATGGCAGCGATAAATAACCATCCACACCTCTAATACAATTAACACCGATCACAACCGTGAATATCATATACATTCGTGAAATTACCGGATGGCGCCAACAAGTAAGGGAGAATACGCCTGTATCGGTAATGATATTGCCCCGAACACCGGTTCTTCAACAATAACGGAACAACATATCAATGAATGCATATGACATACAATAATAATTGCGATTCTCCAATAAATTGTCATTCACGTAAACATCAACAATGTGAAGATGATCTATGGTTGCAAATATTAATGCCCGATGTCTCCCGTCATATATGCACCTTATGCACCAATAGATATCACCTGAACCAAAGAACTCGTCTAGAAAGCTAGAATAGATGAAAAGGAACATATACGAATATGAATATCTCTAGCAACCCAAACACGGCTCCGTGATAGTTATTTCCTCCACTAATAGAATCAACGGTACCAATGTTATTCGGAACACTCTTGTATGATATCAGGACTAAGAAAAGTGATGTTGTTGAAGACTAACATTGCCTATAGTGACACCGAATGCAAACAAGTGAAACACTCACCTATTATGATTGCCACCCTGGAGATAACTCTTCCGCCATATAAATATAATGGTCTTGTCATACCGCATAGTTACTAGTGCATTCCGTCTATCTTTAGTTCTGCCTTGCTTTAGAATTAATAGAATTATTCAATGACCCTGGTTGGGTTTTCGTCCAACCAAACTCTACAGTCTCTGAGAGGTTACGTTCCTAGGACCCTCAATTTCACTATCAATCAAACTCCAATTCTTCTGTGATGCAAATCAATTCCTCTAGCAACACTTTATTCACCAACTTTCAGTTTGCACAACTGAATTATCATTAAGCCTTATTAAAAATATAGCATAATAAGCTTTATTAAGAATATAACCTTAATTAATTAATTAAATAATTAATAAGCCTCAAAGAAAATGAAAGACTTAATTAAATATTTAATTAATTATATTTGATGTCACCAAGGTTTTAGACGGGGACATCACAAATGAGCTCCAAGAGTGCGGGAGACCAAACTGCTCAAACTGACCTGCTTGAAATAGCCTTTGAACTGACCTACTGAAACCCTGCTAAAAATAGCAAGTGACATCCAAAGCTCAAACTAATATGCACCGGAAACCCCAACACTGAACTGCTCAAAATAGCACTTACTAAATAGCATTTTGCTAAAAATAGTGTCTCCAAATGCATTTTAACCACATTTTGAGCAGCTATCGTAACTTACTAAAAATAGTCAATCCGGAAAAGTTACCTATTTCAGTTGCATGTCACACCACTGCAAAGCTCTCTGAAGACCCAAAAGGAATCCAAATTGCAAAACTCGAACATGCAAATCCCCAAAACTGCCAAAACATCCTCCTAAAAAATAGGAAACCCTAATTTTGCATCTGACTAGCCTTCAAGCATCTGAGGATAGGCTAATAGTCTCTGGAAAGTGTAGTGCTAAAAATGGAGGCATTACAGCCTTGCCATACAAGCTTCTTCATCAAAGACATCTTCTCCAATGGAAATCTCATACCTTACAATATGTTCTAAATTTTGAACATTATCCTGGTCAAAGGGAAATTCATCCCAAACAAGTTCCTTGTCATACTTAGGTGCCATCACACCCGGATCCCAAGTGCTAAAGGGCTGATTGTTCTGATCAAAAGAAATGTGCTCACTGTACTCCTCCTTGGATGTTGTCTCTTTGCATAAGTCTCCTCCCAACTCACTAGCACTAATGTCGACAAGAGTATCCCTCTCCATAAACTCAGTTTGGTAATCAAACCAAAAACCACCCATGTCACCATCACTGTAATGAGGTAAAGAATCATCAATGTTAGCTGTTTTGAAAACTCTATCCTTTTATCCTTCAACTAGCCCATCATCTATAGGTATATTACTAACCTCAACCCTGTCCACCTTGGACGTAGCGTCAACAACTTCACTGAATAGCTCTAGAGGTGCATTCAAGACTGTTGTTATGTCCCTTTCCTCATGCACAATCTCATCATTAGTAGTCACATGCATACCTAAGAGGTCATCTTGGTTTATTGTCATACATTCTTCACGTGATAACTCCCAATAAGTTGGGTCAGCATCAAGAGGAAAATTATCCATCGCCAAACCTTTAACATGATTAGGTGTGAACACATCTTATTCAACATCAACCAAGCCACCATTTGATCCCTTATGTAGTGCCCCTCCGTTGTGACCTTTCTGGATTTTTGTAAGTGTTTAATTGCGTTATGGTTGTTTTGTGTGTGATTAGTTTATGCAGTTAACATAATATTTGATGGAATTGTGTACTCAATTAATTAAAATAGCATTGAGTAAATAAAACTGGAAATTAAGATGAAAATTAAATAAATTAGTTTTATAAAATATTAAGTAAAGAGTTATTAATCAATAAATAAACTAATTGTTTTGTAAAAAGTATTCTTTTAATGATATTCGATAATAATTAATAAATTATTAGTTGTTCAAAGATAATTATCCCAATGACGTGAAAGGTAAATATTATTGCCAATAGATTTTAATTGATTGGACAGAAAGTAGATAGCTTGTTACTAACTAAAGATAAATTAGATTCTAATCGAAAATAGAAAAGATGAATAATATTGTGCTAGAGTTAACTCATTAAAATATCGAAGGTAATATGTTTTTCTTTAAAATTAAATAAATGGCAAGATAAGATTTCAAACTGAAGATAAAAGCAAGGAAAGCAATTGGAAAATGGAAAGTGAATAGTTTATTGCTAATTAAATAAATAATAATAAATGATCGTGATAAGAAGACTGTTGGGAAAACGAAAGGAAAAGGATGGAAAAATTTCTCTCTTGGATCATGCCATGATTTTTCTTTGGACCATTCGGCTTCAATGGATCTAAAAAAATTCCTGGGAGATATATCGATACACAGAGAAGTTATAGAGGGGAGGATGGGCGTTCATAGGGGAGGGAGATCAGGAGAATAAAAGAAAATTTGGGGGTGTTGATGGGTGCAACAGATGAGTGAGCTCGTCACTGGATCTCCAACTTGCCAAGTTTCGGGAACCAAGTTCCATCGTTTCTAAATTTTAATTTTGTTTTGTATATAAATGTGTCGAACGTATACCCTATTTGAAAACCAAAAGTCACTTGCTCATTTATTATGATTTGAACGAGTAGAGCCTGCTATCGATGCTTTAAGCTTGAGATTGGATTTGAAATGCATGACTTGTGGTCTGCCTGTAGTCCAATGCTATCATGCCGTTTGATGAATCTGGATTTGATTCCATTCCAATTGTTTGTGTTCTTTGTACTTGGCTGGATATCGTTTCCTTGTGTTTGGAATTCGAATTTCTTTCATTCTTCTATTTGAGATTTGTTTACCTCCTCTCTAAGCCAGGTGCGAGCCTCCCATCTTCTTTAGATCGCTACCTTATTAGCAATGGATCCTTGGGGAATAAGATTCACTCTGAGCATTTAATATAAATCTCCAAGCATTCGATTTACATTTCCTTAGCATGTTGTTACTGGATCGGCGTCTCTCCATTAGTGCTGGTCATTTGATACATAACCCATGCCCATCTTTCAGACTGTTATTTTTAGCATCACCGATACTTTCCCTGAAGTTAGCGGTACCTTTGCAAGATATTCTCCACGGGATTCTTCAAGTTTTGGCCAGTCGCAACCAACCGTAGATCCATTTCTTTGTTTCTGCGAGCTACATTGTTATCTTCTTGAAAACTTCTGGTAATTTTCCCTTGGCAGTTGATACCTTGTTTAACTCCTCTTTTCCTTGCATCGCTGCTTTGGTAGAAGGTTTAAATATTCTTTCTGATTCATTATCAATCTGTCTTAGCCGCACTTGAACATGGTAGGGTGTAAAGGTTTAAATAAACTCTCTGATTCTTTTTGCAACTTGTCTCAACTGTCGCACCGGAACACAACAGGAAGTTTAAAGTTTTAAATAATCTCTCTGATTTTATCAACCTCTCTCAGCCACGTACTTGATCATAACAAGAAGTTTAAAGGTTTAAGTAACCTGTAGATTCTTCTGACAATCTATCGCGGTTGCAGGACTTGAAAATAATGTTAATAATGCAAGTAGATGGCGATATTTCCAAATTCCATTATTCACTATTTAATATACTTGACAACCTGTCACAGTTACAGTAATTAGAGTTGAGGCATTGCACAGAATTAAATAGCCTCCCTGAAACCATTGGCAACCTATCACAGCTACAAATTTTAGATTTACAAAGATGTAGTAAATTAAATAATCTATCTGATTTCATTGGTAGCCTGTCACAGCCGCGCACCTGAACTTAATAGGAAGTTTAAAAGGTTTAAGTAATCTCTCTGATTTCATTTTCAACCTGTCTCATCCGTGCACCTGAACATAATAGGAATTTTTAAACGTTTATATATAACCTCCCTGGTACCTTTGCAAACATGTTTAACTTCTAACCTTATTCTCTCCAGGTGAATTTGATTCCTCAGATAAATTGATGTTCTCTCGGAATGTGTTTTGAAACGTAGGAAATCATACTGAATATTGATTATCTAATTTTCTCCTACGCCTATCTTTATTCTTGCTTAAGCCTAAACTCGCGCATAGGTCTGCTTTCCATCTCTGCCAATTCTTTGGAGTTTCTGTTCTTATTAAAGAATATTTTCAGGAATAGATTATGGCAATTTTTAATAGAGAAACCTAAATAGGAATAGATTTATTTAGTTGGAATGTATATGATTATAATTTCATTGACATATAAATATATATATGTTCTCCCTGCATTATTTTAAAAAAAAAAAAAAAAAACGTTTCCTCTCCAATTAATATATATATATATGTTTGTATATATACGTTGTTGTTAACCTACTAATTGGAGTAATGAAATTTGTTTTCTGATTTTATTATATGTATATATGTATATATAAGTATATCACGATTATAACTTAAGAGCAAACAAATGAAAGATATAAATATATATACACATGTATTTGTATGTTATTTTCATCGTTGCTATATTTAGCAATTGGCAATGTAATTGGGATTGTTATAATAGTTAAAATTGAATTAATTACATTTAGATATTTGAAAGGGTTTGTTTAAATGGAAGTAATGTCTGATATGTGAGGTATCTATGTTGTAAGGCAATTTGCTTGAATAGTGTTGGCGTTTAAATTCGCACCTCTGGAATGCGTATTTGAAACGGACAGCTATGCACAGATAAACTGCTCTTCAAATTAGGAGGAAGCTCCCTCTTGCTGATGGTATTCAAAAATGTAAACTAAAACTAAGTTGCCTATCTTTTTTAGAGCACAAGGTTTATAAAACACAAACGCCGCAGCTGAGATTTTCTGGTGAAACAACTAACTAACCTAGACTAAAGACGTTCCTAACCTCTAAAGTAATAGAGAGGAAAGTTTAGAAATTAACAAGGTAGATTTTCTGACAAAATACTTCGATAAACTCTTTCTCAACAAACATCTACACACTTCAATGCAAGCTGAAATCGAGATCATAGAAGCATAACACAAATAACGGAAATCTGAGATTTTGGATCAAGGCAAAGGAGGCTCATGATTTTATTACTCAAACTTCTAGAACAAAGCTCACTTCTAACATGCCTAGAACAAGAAATTGCAGCTAAAGAGGCTTGCAATCTTGCTCTTACACAATAGAAACAGCAATCACACTAACTCCTTGTTGGCTAAAGAGGCTCAACAATTTGCTTATCACAACACAATTGAACTGAAACTGAATAACAACTTGCTGCAATACAGGCTCGCAATTTGCTAACACAATAACCGTTCCAACACAAAGTGAACTGACACTGAATAACAACTTACTGGCTAAAAGAGACTCAGCAGTTTGTTATCGCAATAACCGTTAAAGAAACTAAATGAGCAAAGGCTCTTATTTATAGAGAAGCAGAGGAGTAGGGAACCCTAAAATCTCCTTGCTTTCACAATCTAGGGCTTGCTCAGCAAGCAAGCTTTATTACTAAATCTAGAAAGAAGAAACCCTAAAAAGCAGAAAAAGCGGAAATGCCAACTATTACATCTTATCCTTTTTCTATCCTCAAAGAATGGATAAGGATTATTCCAAGAATAGAAAGAAAGCGGGAAAGAAAGCTTCTAGAAGAAAGCTGCTTTAAAACTCGATCACATCCGCTAGGAAGTTGGAAATTGTGTCCCGGTTCGGTGCATCTATGCCAACTAAGGCAATATTCTGATTCTCCAAGATCTCTTCGCCTTTTGTGATCAAACCTAGAGGATCTTTCACTTCTTCAGTCGCTTTATGAGTTCTATTCTCGCAAACATCGCTGCCCAAAAAGATAACTTATTGACAACTTGGCGGCTCTGCAACTTTATGCTTTTGACACCTCTCTTGATTTCCATCAGAAGAGTATTGCAACACTCTTTTCCGATACCTTTCCTCTTTCTCATATCACACCTTCTCTCGTTCTTCAGTTGAGATGATGAAGTTTTAACATAGTGCTGATTTGGTCTTAAACTTGAGGAGAGTGTACTCCATATTGAAAACCTTGAAGAATGACTGTAAACTCGCCTATGTTCAGACAAGTCTTGAGCAACTTTCTATTTTTAGAACGCTGATTTTTTTAGCCTTCAAACGGACAAATTTTTGGAAATTTTTCTGAGATATGGGTTTTGCTCAGAATTTCGTTGCAAGACAACCCAGATCGTCCGTTTTTGAAAATCTTGAATTTTGACTGAAAAAGCAGCAAACCCTAATTTCTTCAATTTTTTACCGAAAAAGCTGGCACCTGGGTTTTGTTCAGAATACAATTAGAAATGGACCCAGTTGATCAGATATGAAAAACACTGAAAAAAAAAAAAAAAAGCAGCCAACCCTAGGTTTTGAAATTTTTCTTGAAAAAAATTTGTGATATGGGTTTTTCTTGAAGAAGCCCGATTGGAAAGGACCCGAGATAGTTGAAATTAAAGCTCTTGAGGGTTTTCCACTGACAATACAAAAATAAAAAGCTCTTTATACCAACCAGTGAAGTTCTTGAAAAACCTTCAGAAGACTGAAGAGAAAAGACCCAGATGATTGAAAAATGGAATGCCTTGGTCTTCTTCTTGAAAAGTTTGATCTTCTGGATGAAAAAGCTTGAAAAAGCAAGGGGTTATGTTGCTGGTCTGAAAAATATGATGAAAAACCAGCAAGCTACGTTCTTGAATCTTGAAAAATTTCTTCAAACTTGCTGCTCCAACTTTCTCCCTTGAAGGCTACCTGCAAAAATAATGAAAATAACATAAAAGAAAGATGTTAAGTAGACTTAGGGTTTTGTTTTTGCTTTGCTTTCTTTTGCTTTTATTTCAAAACCCTAAAATCTCTGTTCAATGTGTTTGGACGCCATCTTCTCTCACTTTGCAATTTTGAAAACCTTTTGAAAATCTCAAAAAAAATTCTCTAAGGCATGAGAAGTTGGGCGCCCTTCTTCACCAGGGGCGCTTATTTTCACCAGTGTTAGTCAAAATTTTGCTATTTTCAACTTTTCTCCATTTTTACATGCTACTTCGCCACTGATTTCTCGTTGACAGACCAACCCGACAAGCGAGCTGAGTGGTTCATGGCGAAGCCTGACTGAAACTGAGAAAGATGTTCTGGAGGCACCTCCGGCTAAAAACTTGATTTTGACCTCCGAATTCGTGGGAGCCTTTTCCTTCGAGGGGCTCCGAACTTTCACAGTGTTAGCCATTTTTTCATGATTTTCAATTTCTTCATTTCCCTTTGATCTTCCGATGAAATCTTGATTCCGAGAGCTACGTTGATCTAATTGACTGGTTGACAGGTTCACTAGATAGCTCGTCTGAAATTGTTGAAGTGATCTTAGATGCTTTGTTGACGAATTCTATCATCTCAGTGCTCAAAACCTTGGGCGCCCTTTCTCTCCAGGGGCGCCCATGTTTACCAGACTTAGAATTTTTTATTTTCTTCACCTTTAATCTTCTTCAAATGATCTCGTCAAATCTGGAGTTCTAGGCGTTGGATTGACTGATGGTTGGGCTCGTTACGAAGCTGCCGAAGAATAAGGAAGGGTCTCTTGGAAGAGATTTTGCCAAAAGTTGAATTCAGGCCTTCAAAAGCTTGGGCGCCCATCTTGGCTGGGGGCGCCCATTTCACCCAGACTTAGTCATTTTTACACTCTTTCTATGCTGCTTCTGAACCTTGGTTTTTAGCCTTTGTCGGACCCTCTGTTTGGTGCTTTGTATCTGGCGACTGCGACCTCCGATAGGCGTGCTGAGTATCTCGTTGTAAAGCTGGATCAATTGTGAAGAGATCTCGTTAGACACTCGTCTGCAAATTTATCTGTTGGGACCCCTGAAAACTTGGGCGCCCTTCTTCACCAGGGGCGCCCACTTCCTCCAGACTTAGCCATTTTACTGATTTTCAAATTTCAGAGTTTGAAGACTTCGTTCTGTATGTTCATCTTTGATCTGAATTTGCTGAAGATTGAGCAGTCGGATGATCTGACGGAGACAGGCACGTCGAAGCTGGCTGAGCTCTGAAAAGAACAAGCATATTCTCAAACCCTAACGGCTGAATCAGGGCCTTCAAAAAGCTGGGCGCCCTTCTTGACCAGGGGCGCCCAAAATCTCAACACTTAGTCAATTTTTGATCTTTTTAAATTCTCGTTCTGACATCTATTTGGAACCTCCCTATTCAGCTTTGAATTCCGGATGACTGGATCGCCTGATGACTACGCCGTTGAATTCGTTGCGAAGCTGACAGAGAACTGAGCAACATTGACTGGAGGCACAAACCCTAATTCTGACATTTGGTGCCCTAAAAAGATGGGCGCCTTTCTTCAACAGGGGCGCCCAAAGTCACCAGTGTTAGAAAATTTTATTATTTTTCAACTTCTTCCTCGATCCTCGTGCATGTTCATCGTTTCATCTTCTGTTGAACGCCTAAGTGTTGACTTTGACGCCTGGCAGCCGAATGACCTCCATTGATGACCTCGAGCTCCAAATAAACCCATGATTAGACCAGGTAGGGAAAATTGATTATTTTGAGATTCGGCGCACCACGACGATATGGAGTATTTTGTTAATCAAAATGGGTTTGGACTACTATTGGGACCAACTTTATATTTTTAGAAATTTTCTATTTTTAGAAAATTTTTGCCCGTCTCCGTTCGAAGAAACCGGAAAAACCAGCGTTACAATTTCGAGAAAATTTCTAAAAATAGCAGTTTTCCTAAATTTTAGGGATGAAAAACTGAGATCTGGGTTTTGTAGATTAAGCTGCTCTTGGCAGACCCAGATCGTCAGAAATTGAAAATTTTGTGTTTTGAACCCTCATGCAAGACATGCACACCCAAATTTTGACCTTTTTGACTGATTTAACAAGACTTTGACTCATTTCTTCAAAATATCTAAGTGTAACAAAAATTTTTATTTTGGGGTACAACAAATAGATAAGTTTATGATAATATTCCATTATCTAAAATAAACTTTTGTTTTATTATCCTTTATAAGGACATATCTTAAGCGTAGAAATAATTGAGAAAGAAATGTTTCACTTATTTATTTGTTTTAGAATTTAAATGAAGGATAGTCTTACTAATTTATATTATTTAGAGTTCAAATGGTTTATTGTATTTTAGACAAGTAGATTCAGTTACGAGTTTGATTCTATTGCATTAGGTAGTTAGAGGACTCTTTCTTCAATTAGATAATTTCCATTATTGTTGAAATCCTTTAAACCATGTAACGGATGTATGTCATACTTACGTGATAATTGTTTTATATAATGGGTTAGGTTATTGTGTTCTCACTTTGTTTTAAAATTGATTAAATAAGAAGGTTAGGGTTACTTTTGTAAATCTCAATGTGAATTATTTTGGTATAAATGCCACTTTGGTAGTTCTTGGAATCAGAGTGTCTCGTGGCTTTAGGTGAAATATGTGGAAGTTGTGTGTTCGTAGAATTAGAGCTTGAATGTTATGTGCATATAGCTATAGGGGAATGGAGTCACTATTGTGATAAATGTGTAGTGAGATAGATATTAAAATATGTCTCTTCGTTTTCTTTAAATTAACTTAAATGATGTCTCTATAATTGAAGAGATAAGATATAAAGGAAGCCTTAAATGCTAGCTTAATGTTATCACTTTATGTGGATTAGAAGAAAGTAGTTTGTGAATTATTAAATATGGTCTTCTACATGAGCAAGCTAATAAGGAATTGA